>QMIH01002547.1:38958-63718 GCA_003987875.1 Clarias batrachus | reverse complement strand
GTTAAACCAATTGAGCCGCCCGGTTGCTCACCTCCTACCTGCAGACTCACTCAGATTATGAACCGAGCGTGTACGTTTTTTTTCAGATTTTCCCCTGACCTTTCCTTTATCCTTTTCCTCGTTTTAGCTCTCTCTCGAGAGTGGCCTGTGGATGGAGGAATGATGGGAAACGGGAAAGAGAAGGAAAGACAGAGTGGTGTGTAGTCGAAGTTGTACAGGGAGCGCTGAAGTGGCAGACCAACAATAACTTGATAACAAAAGACTTGATGTTTTGCGTAACTTCAAGAGCCAGATTAAAGGGGGTGAAGAAAATGGCGTGCACGTGGGTGGGTTTGTGTACCTGTGTGTAAGCGGGACTCTGTGTGGTGTTTAGACACGCACGCACACTCCAAATGATCCTCCAGCTGCACCTGCACCTCCCGCAGCTTGGGTTTGCGACGCACATACTCGATCTTAGCCACCTGAGACGGAGAGGAGAGAGACAGAATCTGAGCATCAAAGCACTATAAAGGGTTTATACACACACAAGTATTTAACTTTGTTGTTGGATAGAGGTAAGTCCAGGTGAGAAATGCACATGGTGTGCAGCATGATCTACCCCYAAGTGATTTTTCTCTCTATAAATACACACACCCACGTAAACCCACACACACCTACACTCACACACACCATATACTGAAGCACTCCTGAACTGCCTGCGCTAACCCCCTGAAGGCCTGATTATACAGAACTCCATTCATGCCTCAACACACACACACACACACACACACACACACACACACACACACACACACACACACACACACACACACACACACTGAAGAACAGCTCTGGAAAACACAGAAAGAGACAGACAGGCCCAGCGGTTCAAGCGAGGTTAACGCTATTGAACGCTCCCGAGGGGAAGTTTTGGCCTGAAACCCAGTAAGTTCAGCAGCCATGAAATCCTCGCGTTCCTCCCTTCCTCTGCCAGACATATAAAGCCTTTTCCACTTGAGTTTAAAAACGTTTGTACAGTAGTACAAGCCGAGGAACAAGCGTCAACACGTTGGCAGCCAAGAGAAGCACTCCTGTCAGGACTGTAAGCAAACTCGAGCTTCGAGTGCTCGTTGAAAGCAGTGTAATCAATTACAATAAATGTAAACAAACTCATTCGTTTGCTATTAAAAWAAAGGCTTAGCTCTAACACTGCAGTCAAGCTCGAGGCCTGAGTGGCTGTCGAAAGCAATCCAACTGTCATTACTGTTCCCATCCGACTGTGCAAAGTAGAATGAGCACTGCATGACTGGTTACAGTCATGTAAACTTTACACATTCAGTCTCTAATTAAAAGGACAACTTTCATCTGTACTATAGCTAAAGAAAAACTAGAACCACGACTAATTTTTACTCAAGTTACAGTAATGACAATWGGGCTCCTTTCACGTTAAGAAACTTTAATTAGCTTATTTTTGGTTTAAGATTGGAACTAGCATCAGTACTGTATCTACGATCCTTCGGTTTCTTTACAGAACTAGCATTAAGCTATTAATCAAACCATTTCTGCTTACAGAAATCATCTTACTTCTTTTAATTTAAGCAACCTTAATTTGGTTYCAAAACTAGTSCTGGTTCCCATTAAAAGAAACTAAATGTGCTTGGGTGCAATACTGATGCTAATTCTCCTTTCAACTGAGACATGATTCGCCAGATTGTACCGATGCTASGTGTTTCACTCTCTAATCCTTTATTACTATGTTGCTTGGTCACTTTTTCCAGTTTGCCATCAAACATTAGTACCTRCAATCAAATTTGTTGCGGGACAAATTATTACAAATAATTACCTTATAGAGAATTATAAAAACAGACAAAAAACTGTTCTGACAGAATTAATATTCTTTAAAGCGCTGTGCAACTAAAATTAACATTAACACCAACAGTCTTGTAACAAAGTACCTCCCAACTTACTGAAAAGTTAGTTAGCATTGCTATTGTAAAAAAAAAATATATATATTGTACAACTCTGGTATCAGTAAGAATTATTATCATTACTGTATAACCAAAGCTAATTCTGTCTCTTTATAGTAACGAGCCTTAATATTGTAACCAAGCTATTAAAGGAATTAGTACRACTAATCAAAATTGGTGTCCTTCTACAGTTCAACGACATGTAGACTTGGGGGTTAGGTCCTACCACGGTCGTTAAATTGGGACTCAATACAATGGTAATCACTTTTGGCTGCCACAGGACTACAGAGGTTTCAAGATGGATAGAGATAGAGTATATAATGCTAATTCTGTCAATGTTGAAAAAATTGGTATGGTATCTAACAGTATTTTGAAAAGAAATAGGACAAATTCTGTGTTCTGCGTATCTAATTTGTGAGTGTTTAACAGAGAACTAGCAATCCTAAAAAGGCCARCGTTAACTGCTGGTGTTAAAAGAACAATTAGAATCAGCATTGTTTTCAAGCTAACCCTGTCAGTGTTAAAATGTGAATCAGCAACAGTACTGTAATCAAGCTAACCCTGTCACTGCTAAAAGGAGGACTAGCATCAGTAAAGTACACAAGCTAACTCTGTCAGTGTTAATAAAATAACTAGAAATACTATTCTGTCAAAGTAAACTATGTTARTGTTAAAAGAAGAATTTGCATCAGACGTGTTTTCCAAGCTAACTCTGGCAACATTGAAAAAGCAATTAGCATTGGTACTGTATCCAAGCTAACTGGCAATGCTAAAAGGAGGACTAGCATCAGTAAAGTACACAAGATTAAAAAAAAAAAAACGAATATAGATTCTGTGTACAAACAAGTCTATCATTGTTAAAGAAAGAAAAAGCTATACTAAAAAAGTCAAGGTAAACTATTAGTGTATTAAAAGAAGAATTAGCCTCAGCTAACTATGTCTTTGTTGAAAGGTGAATCAGCAGTACTGTAACCAAGCTAACTCCATAAACATTGAAAAGGGAATTAGCATTGGTACTGTATCCAAGCTAACTGGCAATGCTAAAAGGAGGACTAGCATCAGTAAAGTACACAAGATAAATMATAATAATAATAAAAAAACTAATATAGATTCTGCATACAAACAAGTCTATCAGTGTTAAAGAAAGAAAAGGCAATACTAAAAAAGTCAAAGTAAACTATTAGTGTGTTAAAAGAAGAATTAGCCTCAGMTAACTATGTCTTTGTTGAAAGGTGAATCAGCAGTACTGTAACCAAGCTAACTCCATGAACACTGAAAAGCGAATTAGCGTTGGTAGTGCATTTAAGCTAACTCAATGCTAGAAGAATGACTAACTTTAGTAGTATCGCTTCTGTGTGCAAACTAATCGGTCATTGTTAATACAAGAGCTAACAATACTATTCTGTCAAAGTAAACTATGAAAAAAAAAGAAGAATTTGCATCAAGCTAACTCTGGCAACATTGTGAAGAGAATTAGCAAAAGTAATGTCTTCAAGCTAAGCCTATCCATGCTGAAAAGAGAATTAGCTTTGSTACTGTATCCAGGCTTACTCAGGCAGTGTTAAAAGAACGCAATTAACCCCAGTTAATTCTGCCATTGTTAAATAGAGAAACATGACATCCAAGCTAAWTCTGTCCATGTTAAAAAATATCACGAGTTCTTTATTTCAGTCTCTGTCAAAAGAAGAACCTGCATGAGTACTGTATCTAAGCTGATTCTCACAGATTTAAATCTGTACTGTATCCAAGCCCCCTGTCTCTGTCGGGTATTTGACAGGGAGTTACAGTATAGCACCAGTTACTCAGGGTTTACGTAGGCAAAGTAAGTTTGTTTCTTCTTCACATAACAAAGGTATAAAACCATTCTATTCTGCGGAAGTTTGGAATATAACAATATCCACTGTAAAGAATGGAGAAAGAGAAAGTGAGTGTACGTTGTAAGAAGATGATATCTATCTCTCGTTTTTGTCCTCCGCTCGTGTAATAGCGTGTCAGGTTCTTCTTTTATCTGCTAAACACAGTTGAGTTGGCCTCACCTTCACCAGAATTCGAGCTCTTGGATAAGACACGGAGCAGTGGGTGTATGCGCGTTTCTTTATGCGCTGGTAAACTGAGCGCTGCGCAGCTGTTTGTGTATGAATGGCGCTCGCAGAACGAGAGCGAAAGAGAAAAGAGCCGATAAATAATGACGAGGGAAGGGAAGAAGAAAAAAAGAAAAAKAAAGTACGCTGTTATCTGTTTCCTAGAAGTATATAGTGGGTGTGTGCACACAGGAGAGAACCTTTGTACCTCCAGTGTAGTTTGATGTGTGTGTAAGAGTCTGTAAGCATTTCTATGTGCTTTTCCTTACCTTGACATTCCGGTGGTGTTTTTTGATCGCATGGCAGCGCATGGTACTGGTGTTGCAGCAGCCTGAGCACCGTGTCACTTCCACGCAYGGTGGCCATATAAGGAAGTTTGCTGCTGTAGGATCCACCTGAGAGCGYGGGATCTCGTACACCTCCGTTCGCGTCTTGCATGCGGCTGGGACTGCTTCCTCTAAACACATGCATACAGATGAAACGAACTAATTCATCTAATACATGGCTACACTAATATACAGAATAAACTTGGGTGCACAAAGTAGAAACGCTCAGTGAAACATATCCAGTAATGGATATAAGGAAGAACAAACACAATCACTCCAATAAAAGAAGATTTTACTGGAGTGTTTAAAATATTTAAATAATATTATATATATAAAATATTACTTTATATTATTCTAAACATTTAAATAGGAAAATAATCTGGGATTTATGAAAAGTGTGAGTATGAGAAGACACAGGCTAATATTACAGTATTCCTGACCGACAGACAACACACATGACGTGTGCATGCTGTGCCACAAACACACAGCTGAATCAACACACTCTGCACACCTACGCTAATCTAACAGAGATTTGTTGCTTATCTAAGGAGGTTATTCAGTTCAGACTCTGACAGGCTGCAGCATGATCGCTGACACGTATGGAATCTCTACCTATTAGGTTCAGCATGTGTATGTGTGTGTGTGTGTGTCTTACCAATACTCCTCTTGTGTCTTGGGCGTGTGTATGAGCCCTTGAGGTTGGCGTTGTGGTCGAGATGTTCTTTGCTGTAGCGCCATTTAGTCTCCCGAACCACCTCGTTCTCTGCACCAATCAGAATAACAGAACGCAATCAGTGTCCCGGTACATCAACGAAATATGACCCAGTTTCCGAAACGGAAACGTACGATTCAGTCCCTTAGTATATTCTGTTTATTCACTAATTAGAGCAGCTTTATGGCCGTTATCAGCACACCACTTGTCATTACAGCCACGCCCACATCATGCCGACTCTGGCTTAAGGCCATGATCGTCTGATGCTTAAATCAGATACGAGTTTATGTTTCTGTAACCTGAGGACATGTGATTAGTGTGCTTTGACGAGATTCTAGCTTTTTATTGTCGACTAAAAACCACATGAATAAGCTTGCAGTCATAAAAGATCATATTACGCATGTCTAGACTTGACAACAATTAGATATGTATCAGACACATGAAAAACAGGCCTGAACGACAGCTGGCACGCCGCTACATACAGCAGACCTACAGAACATAGTACTGTGAAGGCTTTAGAAGTTAAAGCTATGGAAAAATGTATAATTAATATCCTCTTATCACTACATGGACATAGACAGGTATGCTAACTTTAAGCTAACCGTATAGCGTTTTTGAAAGCGACACCTAACCTCGAAACTCTTGTTATTGCACAACAGAGACTTCGGCATTTAGGAGGGCGCAAAAGTCACAGCCGTAAAGTTATAAACCTATAAACTCTTTATGGTCTAATTCCCCTTTAATTTGCTTATGAGGATTTGATTTGAAACCGCTGAGCTCTACTTTGTCTTTTATCACAAGTCACAGTGTTTTTCTCTTTCATGTGGTTTCAAAAAAATAAAAGTTCTTAAAATTAAAAAAAAAAAAAWATATATAAACATTGGTGCGCAATAATATAAAGGTTGCTCTCTTATGTATACAACTGTTACATTAAGTATTGTGAGTTATTATTATATAACGTTAACGAATTCGAAGAGCTTCTAACCAATCAGGATGGACAAACTAAAGGATTATTAATAATATTATTGAATAATCGTCACATCACACACATTGTCAAATCATATTTCTGAAAAAACAAACGTCATTTATAATCAATATGTGAATAAAACGTACATTTTTTATAAAAATGTCTTTCTTTTACTGAATGAAGGCTGAGAAACCTGATTAAGTCATTAAGAGATGATTGAGAGCATTGTGCCTCAAGTTAACAGTTTTAACAATAATATTAATTACATTTAAAGAATGAAGTCAGTTTGTCATTTATAGATTTTGGGGATTGTTTAGAGCATTTGTTCAGCCTCACTGAAGAGATTATGAATGTTTGAGGAGCTCAGGAACTAATAAAAGGTGTCAGTTCCTACAGTCACTAAGACAGCCAGACTAAAATACGTCGGGCGTCTATTTCCAGAGACGAGCAGATGCCGTCGACGGAGCTCAATGGAATTCCAGTGCCACCACGGTGCCGACTTTTGACTGACTGCCTCCAAATGGAGTTTAACATCGCTCTCTTTGTGGAGATTCTTCACTGGAAACTTTATCTGCCTTACTTCATGCGTGTAAACTGAGCCCAGAAGAGCAAGTCTGGTAAATAAGCACGCACGATCACACATCTAACCAGAGGGGTCGTGGACGGTGGCGGGAGAGGGGGGGGATGGAGGGGGTTGTTGGATGCCCCTATTGACGCGCCCCAGGGAACCGCCTCAGCATGGCAGGAGTAGGGGAGCTTTGATTCAGTGCTCAGAGCTGTTCCCCTGCACATTAGCTGAGTCTTTCACACACTCGTTAGCAGACTCCAGAAACACACTCCTCCCTGAGGCGATCTCGCAGACACACACGCCTGCTAGGAATCCGACATGAATAATACATTACAGTGCTGGCATTCAGCCCTGCTAAGCTTATAAAGGCTGCATGACAACACCATAATGGAGAGAGTCTCTTGACCTCCCTCGAGCTGCAGCGCCGCTACACATGCAGTCGTTTGCATTTCAATTACGCGTTCACTGACGGAATCTGAGCAGAGACGCCGGTCTTGATGGAGCTCCTTTGCACTTTTTTTTATTATCCGATCCTCTTGAAGATCTGAAATGCTTCTAGTTAACTGTAACTGAAGGTTCAGAAGCATTTAGTGGAAGTGGAAGGTTTGGATCGGAMTTTTTTTATCATCAATGCAAGAAAAGGCTTGCTGATGTTTCCTAACATCAACGTAGCTGTAAGGAAAGTTAACTGTACATCACTGCTAACATATCGACAGTCATTGATAATGGAAAGTTCTTGTTTCTAACTCTTTAAAGTCTCCCAAACAACAATAAACTACTACTACTACCTTCCTTTGCTTAGACAATGTGCTGTCCTGCTGGGAGTGTTAGTTAATCACTACTGGGGGTTAAGACTCTGCACCATCATTATCCCTCTCCAGTGAAACCATTTCTCTTTTAAGAGAATCACTTGTTCGTTACACCAAATCACATAACTGTCCTGTTAATACACATGAGCAGCAACACCACCGCCAGTCATATCACAAGCCATCATAGTGCTAGCACTTTTGATTCCTTGTTTTACCATCAACACAAATCTGGTACGACCTGGTAAACTCTTTGGAAAGTTCAGGAATTCTTGCCTCGTCAAGTGCCGCCGAAGATCAGACWGCATTTGTGACTTTAAATCACTTCTTTGTTTTGCCCTGTCGTCACGCTTTCTTTCTCCGACACTGACTAATCTAGGACGAAAAGAGAGGACCGGCCAAAGCAGTGACATCCGTCAAACAAGTTCACACGCAGGCAGGACTCGCGGCGCCTTGAGAGACAAGACAGAAGTGCCCGTTTCTGGGCAACGGTCCTTGAGGCGCTTGGCATCAACACAACTGGACAGTTTTGTGAACTTTTGAACATGGAGCTTGTCCTTYTTGAAGACTTACTTTCAGCATACTGGAACACTGACCTAGCCAATTCAAATGCCCTTTGACATCATGCGACAAACCATGATGGCTAGTAGACTGGATAGCTTGTTCATTAGTCAGCTAATGGATTATTGACTTGTGCATCAGGAATCATACAGGTCTAAATGTTATTCGAGTTCATATACAGTAGATAAAAGAAATAGATGAACAGAAATGTAACTTGTTTTTCCAGACTTGACTATGAAAGTAACTGTCAAGGAAGCAGACACACAACACATGCACAAATGCAGAAAGGATTTACCTAAAGAATGGACAAAAATACACTGACGAATGATGTGGATTGGAGCTAACAAGAACATACATAAAACAATGGATGCATACAGTAGCATGAATGTGTAACGCAGGTGACAAAGATCATTCAACAAAACTAGCGAACTAAAAGCAAACAAAAGCAAAGATTTGTGTACATTATAAGGAGCAAGATCTCGCCAGCAACAATTTGACTGGACTCAAAACTGCGAACCAGGTAACCACAATGGAGTGCAGCCACGGATTCCCATACAGCTCAAGAGTGAGTTCATATTCTAGATCTCTGAGACACTGAATATCTACTGATTTCGAACCAAGTTTTCTAGATTGTGAGAAACGTACCTGCAGAGTGCAGCTCCAGAAGCCGCTGGAGGTCACTCATGGTGCGGATCTCGCTGTTGGACAGTCTCTCGATTAGCTCTCGGGGAATTGACGCCTCCTTGAAAAGCAATTTGGTTAAATTAGTATGGATAATCACTGACTTGGGTCTTTATACATAAGTAAGTGAGATGTTATAACGTTTAAGCCAACATGAAGCCGAATGACACGGTTATCTCACATTTGCGTGAATGTCCTCAATTGCAGTACTTGAGTATCGTTTCTTGTAGCATGTGCACTTGTGCCTGGATTATTTATACTTTTGGAAAACTTTCACTCCATTACCTTTAAAGGAGGCTTTTAGACACCATCACATTTCTGTCCTTTGCTAAGGTAATGAACAGCCCAATTTAAGCTTGGGTGAACGAGGCAAGTGGAAAAACCCCAAAGCACTGACTGTTACTTTTTCTACTTAACCAAAACATAGGTAATTGTTTGGGTGTTACTGGACAGAATAAAACGACTCATCAAGGCCTCCCGACTGTATGCTCCATGGAAACTCACCTGACATTAGTCATGTCTTATAATGAAAGAGGTACACAAGCCTCGACCTTCATGAAAGGTGGAGATGTATATACAGTAGCATTATGAGCCTACTAAAACCAACACAGTCTGATTTTGGTACTAAATAAATACTCTTACCATACTATACTGTGTTCTGCACAGATATTGTAGGTTACTAGTAATGCATGCCTACTGATGGTCTACAAATCTGTTTGCATGTAGTATGTTATGACTACTGGATATTAGCCAACTAATGTATGGTCTCCAAACACATTAAGTCATTAGGACTAAATAACTGTAGTGTACATACTTATGGTAATTTAATAATACTTAATAGATACTGTTAGATTGCTGAACTATGGTATGGTTACTACATGTATTGTATAGATAAAGAACATATATAATTATTAGTAGTACTACTGTATATAATTAATGGAATGAAATTAATTTAATTATTAAACACACTTGGAGTAGATCATGAATGCTAGGCAAGTACTACTGAACTACAAAATTATGGTCTAACACAGTATTAGCAGCAGAAAAGTACTGGTCCAGACACTTACACTAGGTCAGTAGCACTTAATAAGCACTCTAAGGCTTCTAAAATACAGCCTATATGCATATAGTAGATTATTAGACTAATTAAATTCAGCCTTTCTTCGTCACATATACATTACTGCACAGTGCAATGCTGTATTCTGGTCATATCCCAGCTTCTTGTTAGTAGGAAGGGATCAGAGTGCAGGGTCAGACATTGTACAGCGCCCTGGAGCAGACAGGGTTAAGGGCCATGCTCAAGGGCCCAACAGCAGCAGTAACACAGAGACTTAACTTTAAATTGGCTGAAACATCACCGGTCCTCTCATGTATTACAGGATCATTAGTACTAGATAAGCATTCAGAAACTATAGTCTGCGTGCATATGATGGCTTACTGGTGCTAGATAAGACTTATTAATCATTAGCCTACTAAACTACACTCTAGAGAGTTCAAATCTGAGAGGTAGTACAGTAACTGCTGATCTGTATGGAATCTCACCTGACATTGGTACTAAATAAATACTACACTATGGTCTGCTAGGTTACTAGTGTTGGTAACTGCTGAGCTGCAAAACTTTTCTAACTGACTTCTACACACTCAGAGAAGAAACAGTTCTTTAAATAGTTACTTTATAGTAATGTAATGCATTGATACGCCTGCACGGTTGCAGGAAATCTTAAGCTCATCACCTGGTCTACCTGCGATCTGGATTATTTCTCTTGTAAAGTTCTGCATGTCTAGTGTGCACCTGGTCGGGTTACAGTTAAACGTGTGGCGCAGCTCCGCGCAGGTGGAGTGCGCGGCGCGGGAAGCGCGTGCTCACCCGGGTTGCGGCGGCGGCGGCGGCGTGCGGCACGGAGAAGCAGCAGCAGCAGCAGCACGCGAGGAGGCAGCAGAGCGCGGCTCTCATCTCCGCTCTCGCGCGCTTTCACTGCTTCCCATGGATGATCGGACCGCACACACGGTCACTGGCGCAGGGTCGAGATCCCCGAAACGCGATCGAGTCGATCATCGCGTTCCAGAAATCATCGCCTTTATCTTCGCTGCATAGTGCACGCGCCGGCAACGTGCTCTAAACGTCAACAACAACAGTAAACAAAAAAAAGAGAGAGAGAGAGAAAGAGAGAAAAGATAAACAAAGCAATCCTTTCGGTGATGAAGAGCGCACTCCGTCCTCGGTTTAAATCCAAAATTGTACGTGCGCGTGCTGTTTTCTTTCTTTTTTCTTCTTTTTTTGTCTTTTCCCTCGGAAAGGAGATCCCCGCTGAAGCGCGCGCGCTCACCGAGAGAGAGAGAGAGAGCTCCGTCTGGTCGTGAATGAACTCTGAACGCGTCGTGGCTCCGAATAAAACAAATGTGACGGAGGCGCGCGCACTTCACGCGCGCGCGCGCGTCCCCGCCGCTCTCGCGCAGTCCACCTGTAAAGTTCACGAGCTTGAAACCAGCCCATAATTAAGACTTCAAACGCCACCAAAGGAAAGAGAAGATAAAAAAAAGTGAATTTACACACACACACACACACACACACACACAGTATATGAATAGACAAAACCTTTCTTTCATATATATATTTATTATTTTTAGCTTTAACCTTTTAGCTATTTCTACAAATTCTTTTCCTGTCAATGACAGGTACTTACGCTAGTATACACTGTATGAAGAAAAGTATTTGGCCAAACCTGTTAATTATCAATCAGGCCCCTCGTCACCAGTGAAGAGCAATCTTAATGCTATGCATTAATGCTTAAATATTAATGCAGCATACCAAGATATCTTTGACAATTCTACGCTTTGTGACAACAGTTTTGGGAAGACCATTTTCTATTCCAAGATAACTGTGCCCCAGTGCACAAAGCAAGGACTATAAAGACATGTTTTGAAGAGATTGTGTGAAAGAACTTGACAGAACCCTGACCTCAAAACTGGAACGGAGATTGCGAGCATGGCCTTCTCGTCCAACATCAGGACCTCATAAACGACTTTACATAAAGACCCCACACTACCCTGTGGTACCATCTGCCTTAATGTTCACTATGTTGGTTATACTGAGATGCTCTTCTGCTGGTTATAACCAGTGATTATGCGAGTTTTCACAGCCTTCATGCTAACTTGAACCAAAATGTCTCAGACAGAACTTTGTTGCTGAGCTGGTACCATTTTACAGCTATGTCTTTTCTACTTTTAGCAGATAGTTGTCTTTCATTATCTGGGAAGGTGTGTGTAATGCACTTAATTAGTGTTTTTCGAGCAAGTAAAGCTTTGTGATCATTTTACAGTCCAATTATGTTCTTTTAAATCATTTAAATTATGATTTTTTAAATGTTTAAATGCATACCAAACACAAAAGATGCCTTCTTGGTGCCACAAGGACGTTGTTGAGAACTTAAACAGTACTGGGTTAACTGCATTTTGAACATATTTCCCACACACTCACCTGCCACTTTAACAGGAACATGTGGTAGCAGCACAATGCATAAACAAGTCAGTTACCGGTCAAGTTCATATCAAGTATCATAAGAGAAAACCATGCGACTGAGAGTCTGGTTTGACTATTTCAGAAACTTTTGGTATTGTAACACATAACAATCTCTAACGATTATGCAGAAGTGTTCGGGGAACTGAAAGCAACCACTTAGCGGCAGTGGATGAGAGGCCGGAGAAAAATGGCCAAACTGATTCAAGTTGACAGGAGAGAATGTGGGAACTCAGATATCCACCCTTTACAGCTGTGGTGTGCAGAAAATCACCTCACCATACCTTGCCATGGAAGGGCTACAACAGCAGAACACTGCATCAGGTTACACTTCAGGAGTCTGAGCAGACATACAGTACACATGTGAAGTACCAGGATAAAACTGTATTTTGAAGAGATTTGTATGACTTGAAAGTTTTTCAATCACAGTTTCCCATTACTGTCACTACCAACTAACACTTTGTCTCCAGGGAGAGTTAATAGCTAAGATATGAGACAGTGGTTACATCATAAATAGCCCCAGCAGACTAATGACTAACTAGGGAATGAAGAGGGAGTAGGGTGTTTCTTTCACCATCCGTCCATTTGTCTATCCATTCAGCCTCCCTTCCTCCCTCCCTCCCTTTCTCCATTTTGGATGAGTGAACCTTTAATCAGTCCGCTTAGGTCCACACAGGAAGCTTCACAGACAATTGAGAGAGAGAGAGAGATGTGATGTGAGAAAAAGTGAGCTTAGACAATAGTGGAGGAAAAAAGCAGAGAGACCACAAAGAGGTGGTGAAGGCAATGTCCCGTAACTCAAACAACAGTAGATAAGGCAGGTCAGGTGCATGCACACACGCACGCACACACACACACACACACGCACACACGCACACACACGCACACGCACACATGTAATCCAGACTGTGGGTATGATGATTTTTTCTGAAGTTTTTAAGATGCCACCATGTTCCTTAACTCAAGTGTACACTGCTTGACTTACACTGCACAACACTCTTTCTTGTTATACGCTGTTTTGTCTACACAGTGATCTTACCACATCTAACGCAAAATGACATTATATTTCACCTGCAGGAATCCCCAGAACATCTAAACCTGACACTCACAGAAGAAAAGAAAAAAATACCACCCAAGAATCAACTGCTTCTGTTCATTTTACAGAGCGAAATTCAAAGTGAGAGGAATGAATTTAATGTAAATGAAGTCTATAACCACTAAACCACAAACATCAAAGCTTTCACGGCTTCAACAACTTCGACAACATCTGAGCTGTCAAAAGAATAATAAAAAAATACAAGAATTGTACCTGTCTTTTTAATAAAGCTTAGACACTGGGTGGTTTGGAGAAGGTACAGTACTAGAGGTCTAAGTACATACATAATGGTGCCAAAAAAGTCCTCCTTTCACTCAAATCTAGCAACAAAACAGCTCTGTCTAACATCTATCCATTCATTTGAGATACCAACCCATCCTGCCTTGCATATCCTAGGGTAAATAGGGGACAATGTCGGGTGCCAACCCATAGCAGGGCACAAACACACACAACCAATCACAGACTATGGGCAATTTAGAAATGTCAATCAGTAACAGCGCATGTTAGGAGGAACCCAGAGCCCCTGGAGGAAACTCATCAAGCATGGAGGGAACATGCTAAGTCATACTGAATGGCAAACACAGACTGAATGGTGAGATTTGCCCCTAAGCTGGGGAAATGAGATGTTTCTGCCCAGCAAAATCCCCTTTCAAACAGAGAACATAGGAAAATATTCATTTCACATTCATTTACATTTATACAGTGGGTCCTTCCATTCATTATAAGCATAAAGTTATATAAGAAAATGCTTCTTAGTCATATATAGTAGTAGTTTTAATGTGTGCAGAATATTTTTTTTTATTAAAAAAATGTTTAATGAGATTTCAAATGATTCAAGTCACGACTATATTATTTTATAAAAGGAACTCCCAGGGTGTACATAGCTTCAAAAGGGGAATACCATATTATTATTAATATATATATATATATACAATATTTGTATTATTATTATTATTATTATTTTATTTTTTTTATTTTTTTTGGTGACTTAGCAGTTTCCCTAACTGAATTATTCCACTGTTGCAATACGACATGTAATGCACGACTATTTGTGAACTTCTGTCTAGGTAAGATGATATACTACAAACAGGATAGTTACACTTTGAAACTTTCATATCGCGTGAGACATGACAGGCATCTCAATGGGAGGCCGGGAGGCCGCTAAATCAAAGGAATGAGCGCTGATGAATTTGTTTATGAACTTAATCATGCATGACTGGAAGCAGTGTGTAACACAGGGGAGACAGAGCAAGCAAATCGCCTTCATTATGGCTGTGGCAAAAATAGCCGGAGACCAAAGGATCATGGGAGTTGGACTCCCCTGAGATTCGACACTGCCAAAAAGAATGAAGCACAGAACATAACCGCAACAAGCACAACTGTGGGAAAGGACACAATATGCACATACACACATACACACATGGCTAACACTAGCCAAACATGCCAAGGTCCTCTGGGGTTTGTGCCAAAACTCTAAAAAAATTTTCTCTCCTTCCCATAATGCCGAGCATGAGAGTATCACACAGCACTCGTTTACTCACTCACCCATTCATTATTTTACAATGTGCACTCATTTTCTCAGTTACTCTCACATTTACTCTTTTCATCTTTTTACTCTTGTACATATATTTATCTGCATGTATACATATACTGAGTGAGTATACTGGACGATCTGGGAGTTTTGCACATTTTTTATTTCATACAAGATGGTGTGAAAAACAATAATCATCAATGAGGAGTGAAAATGTCTTCAAAAAAATCTAAGGCTTTATCTAATCTAATGGCTGGAGTGGTTCAAGATTTCAGACAGGCAATATTAGAAAAAAAACAAATAACCACTTTGTATAACTGTGGTAAGCTGAAAAGCATCTCAGGATGCACAACAGATCATAGGCTGGGATGGGTGACAACAGCAGACGACCATATCAGGTTCATATCAGCTAAGAACAGGAATCTGGACAATTGCATGAATGAGCAGGTGTATAAGTGTTTCTATTAAACTGGCCACAAGTAAATTCTCACTAACATGTGTAGCCACTCATTCAGTTTTCCAGAGACATATATTTATTCATATAATCACCAACTCTTTTGCTCTCACTTAATACACACACCCACACACCCACCCACCCACACACACACACACACACACACAGAACAACAGTAGCAGCCAAATATGGCCATGTTTAATGGAGCGTACAGCTTCACGGCGGTTTATTTGGGTCTTGGCCAAATAACTCGTCCATTACCAGTCGTTTCGGCGTTCTGTGTTACCTCAGGAAAAGATTTAGGATATGGCTCACAGGATAGAGTCATAAAACACCTCTCGCTTTCCAGGTTTCAGTCTATGTATAGCTATTGTGCTGTGAGCATGGTGCAAGACAGTACAAAAAAATTCTATTTGTTTTCATCTGAGACTGTGTGTGATGTGTTATGAGAAAAAAGCAGTGAGAATCTGAGGTGAATTTTTTTTTTTTTTACTACTTAATCCAAATCACAAGCTTTGGAGCGCCATCCAAGTGGTCSTTGTTCTCTGGGACAAGTTTCTGTTGTCTGGGGAAAAAATTATGTTCAACACCTGTCACAAAGCTYCGATCTCTAAAGCACACACAGAAAGTTGGTTATATAATAGTCTGTCCCTAACCTTAAGAAATACAACCAAGAATATATATATATGCAAGTAGCAATCTGTGCAGTCCAAGTGCCTTTTACAAACTGCAGCCCTGATGGCTAGTTCTTGCCAAGTGTCATAGAATACTTCTGAGAACATACTGTAGATGAGCATCCTGTTCAAGTTTCCTGACTCGGTGTTAACCCTGCAAAATGTCCGTTGAAAACTGATATATAAAAAGAACTGGAGAAACACTCTGTGATATTACCCACTGGTTTTCTGAAGAGCGGTTTTAAATCTCCACTGCTCTGTTCATCGCCTTCTTGACTAAGTAACATTAGCTGCTTTAGCATATACAGTACGTGCTAAATTGTTCATTTGTATGTTAATGTTACTTTGCARTTGATTGAAATCTGTCATTTTCACCCTACACATTGTCAACTCATTAACTACATTGTTTTGTGGTAAGTTAAACTTCAAAGATTCCTGTCTGCTGGTTAGCTAAAGTAATGCATAGCACACATCTAGTGGTTTGACACATGCAGTCCAGCTGTCACTCAACTCGGCCACACCCCAAATGATGCATAATTTCATGGCTTAATGTAAGTTTAATTTTAACTGATGGGTTAAATAAATGTTGACACCCCCCCCCATCCATATACAGTACAGACCAAAAGTTTGGACACCCCTTCTCATTCAGCGAGTTTTCTTTATTGTGTTCTTTATTGTGTTCTTTATTGTGTTCTTTATTGTGTTCTTTATTGTGTTCTTTAGCCCAAACGCGTCTCTTCTGCTTGTTGTCTGTCCTTAGCAGTGGTTTCCTAGCAGATCTTCTAGCATGAAGGCCTGATTCACACAGTCTCCTCTTAACAGTTGTTCTAGAGATGTGTCTGCTGCTAGAACTCTGTGTGGCATTGACCTGCTCTCTGATCTGAGCTGCTGTTAACCGCCGATTTCTGAGGCTGGTGACTCGGATGAACTTCTCCTCCGCAGCAGAGGTGACTCTTGGTCTTCCTTTCCTGGGACGGTCCGCATGTCAGCCAGTTTCTTTGTAGCGCTTGATGGTTTTTGTGACTGCACTTGGGGACACTTTCAAAGTTTTCCCAATTTTTCGGACTGACTGACCTTCATTTTTAAAGTAATGATGGCCACTCGTTTTTTTTATTCATTTAGCTGCTTTTTTCTTGCCATAATACAAATTCAACCTCTTTGAATGARAAGGTGTGTCCAAACTTTTGGTCTGTACTGTATATTGTCATGAACAGAAAATCCAACTATRGAGCCCCAAACCGGTTTTTGTACAAAAGTGTAAATCTTTGTTTCTGTTTTAAAGTTGGACATTTTAACATAGGGGTGTACTGTATGGGGATTGACTTACTTTTGGAGAATACTCCTAGTGATCATTTGAGGAACTTCATGTTTTGGCACTTCTGCGTTGAACTCATTTTTCAGTACTGGAGATCGCCCCTTGGCTAACTCGCTGCTTATGTTGTTAAAAATAAAAGATTACTTAACTGAATATAAGTTTTAAAAGGTTACAAAAGCGCACCAATATTTCTGCTGTTTGTTAACACTTAGCTAGCATATTTATCCTAAAATCCWCACCTTGCTGCAGAGAGATATGCCTTAAGCAGTGTGTATGTCAAGCACTGATGGGAAAATCACTGTGTTTAACTTCTTCAATAAGAACTACAAATGACTTTTTGGGAATGAGCCAGTATTTCTGGCAAAAAAGCACAGTGCTACTGCTTCAGAAGCCAAAACCTCCACACATACACAAATACTTGCACACAGATTCCCTTTGTGGCCTCATGGGGATGGATTCTAGCAGTCTGTCTCATCTCAATGGAAATTCCCAAATTTTGATTATTTGGATGCAGCCTGGGGCTTTGTTTAGACAGAGACCTTTCTCATCACTACGGAGTAATGTACATTTCATTTCATATGTATGTGTGTGATTTTGTGTGGGTGTGTGTGTGTGTGTGAGAGAGAGAGAGAGAGAGAGATGGTGGTCGTCTGGAAGCCTGCGGGCTCTGAATTACTTATGAGACCCTGTGATGTGTGTATACATGTGCGTGAGAGACATTTGAAGCTGAGACCACACGCAAACAGAGAGACATAGAGAAAGACAAGTGTGTTGGGGAGGAGGATAAGAGTTGGTTAGAGTGTCTGTGTGTGCGCGCACTRAGGTCATGGGGCCATCCCAGATCTTCTTCAAAGCACCAGATAAGCATTTTTATTTTTATTCATCTTTTCCACCCTAGACAATAATTACAGCCACAAAAATGGATATTAGAGCTTTAAAATCTCTTGCTTGGCCAYAGACCAAAAGCTATTATGCTTTATAGCTGGAGAATTTGGACACTGGCCATCCAAATCCTTATCCTGGATTATATTCCAGCATGGTTAAATATGGCATGGTTTATTCATAGGTCTGGTGTATGTGTGTGTATGGGAGAGATCAGGATATATCCTATTACAGATGATACAGCTGTAGTGTCAGAGAGGATCCATGCTCTGTTGACTTCAGGGTCAGCTTTCCCATCTTTAATGAGATGTAACTCACAGACCCACACATGCTTTGCATTTTTATGCGTAGAGCCATTAAATCTCACACTCATTTCGGGTGGACAGTCGTTGACCCATCTCATGATCTTCTGCTTTAAAGTGTATTGGGATTTCAGTTTATCCAAAAAATGTYCCCCTTTACCTTAAATGCTGTGCAATACTGTGGTTCYCAAGCATGTATTAGCCCATACATGCTTACTCTGTCCACAGTTGTGTTTGACAGATTTGAACTATTTTAAGACCAAAATATTTTAAGCTTATTGCTACTAATTTAGTATCACATACTGCATCTCATGGTTAAATCYTCACATACTTRCCTCTAGCCGTGTTAAGCTGTTGAGTATCACAAATAGACTTGTTTATGTTGTTTCTGATACTTTATCCTCCAGCAATTTTAAATATGAGTCTCACATTTACAATGAAGGAGGTGTGRCTTGGGTACCTGAGTCCCAATCAGTTCCAGTGTAGAAGGTGTGGCCTCCAAATCACAGTTACAAGGAAGGTGGTGTGGACTGACAGACCCATTGAAAAAAGCATGGACACCATGTATTTCAGTTACAGTGAAAAAACAAACAAAAAACATGGCCTCTGTGCCTACCAGTTCCTATAAAGGAGGTGTGGCCTCTTTGGATGTCATTTAAAGTAATGGAGGCGTGGCCTCTATGTTTGTCAATTTCAGTAAAGGAGGCATGGCCCCTGTGCCTGTCAGTCCCCCTGAAGGAGGAGCGGTGCCTGTCCCTGTGCCTGTCAATGACAGAGAAAGAGCATTGGCATCTATGTCTGTCATTCCAGTGGTTCTCAATCAACCCTGACCCAACCCTGGTGCCCTAACCCTAACCCTAACCCTAACCCTCCCCTGGTTCTCAACCCTAACCCCAACCCTCCCTGAACATTTGAATGTTTTCTCAGCTTCCAGCACACCTTATTTAATTAATAAACCTAATTAAGAGCCTTTCTTTAATTGAAGTGGGTGTGATTGAGCAGGGAAAACAACTGCAGGCCATGTGSTCATCCAAGACCAGGTTTGAGAACCACTGTATTAGCCGCAACGAAGGAGGATTGGCCGGGGGGGTCGGAGGTGGCGGGTGGGGTGTCTTCTGTGCCATTCAGTCCCAGTGAAAGAGGAGTGGCCTCTGTGCCCATCGGTCTCAGGGAAGGAAACGAGGCCTCTGTGCCCATAGGTCCCAGTGAAGGGGGAGTGGYCTATGTGACTGTCAGTTATAAAGAAAGGCACATGCCCTCTGTGCCCATCAGTCCCAGTGAAGAAGGAGTGGCCTCTGTGCTCATTAGTCTCAATGAAATGTTTCTGTACATGAGATTTTTTAACATACCATTTGCTTGAGCACTAGAGCAATATAGCCATAATAATAAGTACTGTAGGAACATGTGGTATGTGAAAAGAGTTTGGTCCGTGGAAAATGTGTGTGYTTGCATGTACACTTTGCTCTCATTTAAGTGAGTTTGTCACACAGAACACAGACAGTGGAGTGCAGTGATATGGAAAACAGTGTATTCCATGGTAKCACCTTACCAAGCATAAACTCCAGAGAGAGAAGGAGGGTGGGAATGGACGAGGGAGAGACAAGAGAGAAAATGAGAGATGGGCATGCCCTTTCAACCTCTTTCACAGTCAAAGCAAGGGCACCCATTTATCATTTAGCAGTGAATGATCTCAGGAAGAATTTGTAGCAGTTACGACTCCTGTTATAAGTTATAACCAGCAGTACTAAAATGTATTTAACTTGTTTTCCTATCGGTCTCAAACTTTGTTAGACTAAGCAATTAGAACAACTTTCTCACACACACACACACACACATACACACATGCTTGGAAAAGCAATTCAGTTTGACTTGTCATTGTACACAATGCTCTGTCAGCCTTTTGTTAGCCTCTAGGTTATTTGCTAATGTCTGTGCAAACAGTCAGTCAGTTCGTCAGCTTACTGCTATGCTAACAAAGTTCAGGGTGTAGCTGTGTTTACATGTGACGTCACGACAAGCTTTCTGGAATGGTTCAGTGTTTCAGGATTCCAATAAATCAAGGATATACTCTCTTCCATAGAGAAAATATTATATTTGCAACTAACTTATATATAAGTTTATTTGAATGTTTCAGTTTAATAAATATCAAGTCTTTTCTCTGGGTAAACAGCCTGTTAGTTAGCAGTAAGCAAAACACCTTAAAAAATATAAATAATAATAATTAAAAAAAAAAACGTAAAAAAATAACTTCCAATATTAATTTACATATCTTAGCTGTTAGGGAAAAAGATCTCTTTTATTATTATTTTTTTTATTGCTAAAATATGTACAAAGCGCACACACACAAAAAACACCTTACATATGTGTTGGCTAGCATCTGCGTAAAACAGCTGCTGGCTAACAACTAGGAGTAAACTAGCAACTAGCATCTTGTTGCAACTAGCATCTTTTTAGAACATGTGCTCTTTTTCATTTTTTTTTGGGGGGGGGGGGGGTGGTTGGTGGATTTCTTCCCCCTCTAAAAATTTAAAAGATTTTTTTTTTTAACCTCTAAAGGTCATTTCCTAACATCTCTGACAAAAAAAAAAATCTAGCCACACTGCTAACTATTTACATACAAATTTAGGTACATTTGTAATCAAAATATGCTACACTTGCAGACGATGCACCTAAACATGAAGTACAGCACACATGCCAGATGAGGATGAAGGACAAAACAGCAATAAATTTATAAATAGGATATATGACACATTCCAAATATAGCATAGACGCAGCATCAACAGGTGTTACACACACATACACACTTATCTCATCAATCTCACAAGGGAAAACAAACAGATAAAGAATGTTGGTGCTTTCCTGTTTTTCCCCCCCCCTTGCGCCTTATCTGTTCTTTAAAGGTTAAGACAAAAGCCCTTTCCAGTCTTAAGTCTCTGTTGTTCCATCACAGAGTCATAACCTCAAGATAAGGCGTTAGGAAGAGCTGCTGTAGTAGCCAATGACATTTGCAGCTTTAAGGGTGAGATTGTGAGAGGCAGAGAAAGATGGGAAGAGAGAAAGAGGGATTAGTGTTTTTTTTCCATGRTATTGTCCTGTGGACGACAGAGCAGATGTGTGGAGAATGGCTGACGTTGCTAAGTCTGAGGGAAATGTGACTGTGTATGTGTGTGTGTGTGTGTGTGTGTGTGGAACTACACCCAGGTGCCAGATGTGACAGGAAGTGGAAACCTTTGCTCAAACTATATTTAGATTCAATAGACTCGACTAAGCAGTGTCATAGGGCATCATAATGGCATTCCTCTGTGTATGTGTACTAGATGCTAGAATATTATGAGTCTGAATAACTGGTATGAATGAGCTAACCAGGATTTCCTATTTCTTTTCTATGTGTCGCTTTGTACAATACAATGTATCAGATTTTATGACTAATGTGTTCTTGCATTAGTCAGAAATTTGTTTTGTGACACATGTCTAGTCGGATCAAACTACATACACATAAGTGACATGGTGGACTTTATATGCAAACTAATAAATAAATAAATAAAGGCATAAAAACATGAATAAATAAAACAAATAATTAATAAGGTGTGGCTGTAAAGTAATACTATGAGGCTGCGGGCAAATTTTAATTTGACAACCCAAAAACAAAGGTAACTTGAGCCCACAACCTATTATACTGTGGGAACATCATAGTTAATACATCGCCTCCGGTTACCAAGCAGCAGCTATTCACTTTATTCACCTAAGAACTGGCTTTGGGTGACTCGAGTGACTCCAGTATGTCTGTATGGATCTTGAATCGAAGATTTGTAACTACGCTTATTTAATWGCTTCCTGTCTGGGTAAACCTAATAACAATCATTGACCAATTTCAGGGGTTGTAAAATTATAGTTTAGAACAGAAGAACTGAATTAAAATTCAATAAGGTCTAGTCAAGAACATTTTCTTCAAGCCAAAGTCCAAATGTTATGTTTGTATAAGGATTCATATCTCTATATGTGCTGTTATTGTAACGACTTAAGAAATTTCACATTTCTGTAGCATTTCAGTAATATTTATTGTCAGTTTTCAGTAACTACCCAAACATATGGACAATTTATCAATCTTTGTACAGAATACACACTCTCGTGGCTCACATGCCCTCACCTCGGACTACTTTATAGTAGTGCCTCATGTAATTGCTTTTTAATATCGCCATGGTTTTGGAACATAYAAGATAAACTGGTTTTAAACTTCCCACAGGAAGAATGAACAGATATTGATTCATCCATTCATCAGTGAAAGTGCAGTTTTCATAGTCTACTTTCCATTTTTTAGAGTAAGCCATGCTGCTGTATTGTGCTTTAATGCCCCTATCTCACCTACTGTACGCGGTTTCGCGCGGTGGCCGTAAGTACGGTTCATCATGATTCACCCGCGGTGTGATTACATTTCCATCTTTCCGTGTGAAAAAATTAAACATGTTTAATTTTATCGCCGGTCCTCGCGGATGCTTGCGGACCTTGCAGAACATCAGCGGAACGTTGACGGGAAATCACGGCGGCTCACGGTGCCTAACCGCGAGTCAAACCGCATAGGTGAGATAGGGGTATTTTACAAAGTTTGTTTCTTACTCACATTGCTGATTGACAGGTATGGCCACGCCCATCTGTAGGGAAAAAGCGCTAGATGGCGAGTTCCTGGTACTGTTTATCGTTGACAGTCACCCTTCTGAGGGTTTGGGGAAAGTTCAGGACAGTTCAATTAAACCGAAGAACTTCCTGTATCTACAGCGCTGCGTCGGGAAACAGTAGACAGTAGCTTGCAGCGAATAACAGTTATATGTAATTGTGAAATGAAGAGCATTTCAACACACACACTGTGACTGTGACTAAGCAGCTGTGTAGCCATAAGAAAACCACTGAGAATAATCAGGGAAAAATAACTTTAGTTCGYTAGGGAGTATAAAGATAGAATAGAAAAAGCAATAGAAAAAGGTCCTGATGAGTCCAGATTGACCTCATTCCAAAGCGATGGGCGAGTCAGGGTGAGAAGGAAATCACACCCATCTCGCATAGTGGCCAAGGTACAAGGAGGCATGATCTGTGGTTGTTATGAGGCATGTTATAATCTGGAGTTGCTTCCATCCGTCAGGTCTAGGCTCAGCGACAATAAAATAAAGTCAGCTGATGAACCGGGTATACCGAATGATCAGGTCATCACATCTAGGGTGCGTTTTCGTCCCTGGCGGCATGGCCATATCCCAGAACTCAGATTGCTATAGAGTGGTTCTGGGAGCATGAGGATTGAAATTTGATTGAATTTTGATTGAAAGGAAATAGTAGTGTAATAAATAATAAATAGTGATTGAAATTAGAACGCACAGCTTTTTTGGGGGGCAGGCTGTGTGCAGTTGTGTAGTGTGTATTTGAGCTTTAATAAAACCCTTTCATGTTGACGTTACAAGATGAATGATTACTAGGTGAATGATTCAGTGCCCCAGAGTAAATTAAACTTTTAGACACCTTACAAAAGTAGTAAAGAGGTTGATTTAAGACACGCCCCGCTGCCTTCAAACCAACATTCTTTTTTTGGTTAGAAAAAGGAGAGATTAGTGTAATTAGCACTAGCGCTGCTGAACAGGAGCATTGTCATGTCACTTAGCTGGAGGGTTTCTCATCCAGAGAGAGAGAGAGCGAGAGTCTTAGCTAGGGGTTAAATGAGGTCATTATTATTTGAGCCAAATCCTTAAGGATGATGGGCGGGGAGGTGGGAATGCATTGTTCCTAAATGAGTGTGAGGTGTGAGGTGTGTGTGATCTCATGTTTTTATGTCTTTGTGAGGACCGAGTTGGTTTTGACCTTGTGAGGACATCTGGCTYGTACCCACATGCCAGAGGGTAAAACTTAAAACTTATGATTTTGGTGTAGCAGGGCATGAATCGTCTGCATGAAAAATGATTTCAATGGATGGTACTCACAAGTACAGGATAAATGTGTGTGTGTGTGTGTGTGTGTGTGTGTGTGTTGTGCCTCACAAGCACAGTGCAATGACATCATTCCCAGTGTGTTGAAAACCCTTCATTACTCACACTCCATTAATGGCAGTTTAAATATTCGACAGCAGTGGCACACACAAACACACATTCATAGCGACCTCATGACCTCCCCAAACTCTCTCTCTCTCTCTCTCTCTCTCTCACTCACAGACACACACACACTCACACACAAACACACCTGCACAGGTGGAAAGAACGAACTCATTTGAAGTGCACTTCAGTGGAAACTCCCTGCTGCGATAATGGATCAAAAGCCACTCTGCACACCCTAAAGCTGTAGAAAAGTCTCTCTCTCTCTCTCTC
>QMIH01002547.1:0-22480 GCA_003987875.1 Clarias batrachus | reverse complement strand
CATAGATACCACAAACTCAGATCACACTGAATGCGCAGCGGGCACCTCTGATCTGAAGCTAGGACTGTTAAATATTAGATCTCTCGCATCTAAAGCAGTTATTGTTAATGAAACTATCACAGATCAGGAGTTTGATATATTATGTTTAACAGAAACCTGGATTAAACAGGACAAGTATGTGGCTCTAAATGAAGCTAGTCCTCCTGGATACAGCTACATACACCAGCCTCGGCTAACTGGTAGAGGAGGAGGAGTCGCAGTTATTTATAACGATAATCTGTCTCTCGTACAAAAACATGGACACAAATTTAATGCATTTGAAGTTCTCTATAGTAACATAACAAGTGTAGCTACAAATATTAAGTCTGCTTGGTCGATTCCATTGGCATTTAAAGACCCCCAGGGCCGTACTCCGAATTTCTTTGTGAATTTGCAGATTTTCTYTCAAACCTAGTCATTTCTGTAGAGAAAGTGTTAAGTGCTGGAGATTTTAATATTCATTTTGAGAATACAGAAGACCCTCTGAGAACAGCATTTATGTCCATACTGGACTCAGTAGGAGTAAATCAGTGTGTAGTGGGACCCACTCATAAAGCAGGTCACACTTTAGATTTAATAATATTCTTTGGATTAAGTATAAGAAGTTTATTCACAATTCCAAAGTCTGAAGTTATCTCGGATCACCATCTTGTCTCAATTAAAGCATGTCATAGTAATAATGTATTCACAGCACCGCGCTACCGTATTATACGTACATTCACATCAAATAACACACAGAGCTTCATTGGTGATCTCTCAGATTTACCAACTTTGATTGGATCGCCATCTGACTCCGCAGAACTCGATCAGGCGACTGAATATCTAGAGGCAACATTTCGTTATACCTTAGATAATGTAGCTCCAGTTAAAAGGAAAATGATTAGAGATAAGAAACTCGCTGATATAATAACCTGATATAATGATCACACGCGCAGTTTAAAACAGAACGTAAATGCAGTCAAACTAAATTGTTAGTACAGTGGAACCTCGGATTGCGAGTAACGTGGTTTACGAGTGTTCCACAAAACAAGCAATGATTTTTAATAAATTTTGAATTGGAAACCGAGCGAAAGTCTTAGTTTACGAGTCCCGAGTATCATTTATCACGTATGCGCCTAGTGATCACAACTGAGTCAATGATTTTTCTCTCTCTTGCGCTGCGGAATTATGGGTAATCGTCTCCCCTGCTGGGTCTTAGTGCTCGTCTCTTACTGGTATAATCAACATCTCCCTCTCCCTCCTATGTGTGTTCGCACGTGTAATTTGACACTGTGCCATACACACACCGACACACACACACACACTCTCCCACACATTTACTCATGTGTGCTATGTGTGTGCGCACACGTAATTTGACACCTGCACACACACTCTTCAAAACTCTGTTGCGATTCTTTTAAAAGGTAAGGTGCTGGTTCATTTGTTTTTTGTTTTTATTTACTTTATAGCAGTGATTCCGTTAGTATGCGCTAACATGAGTGTCATTAGAGAGATTTCTTTATTCCTCCCAATAAAACAGTGTTTGCGTTGTGTGTGTTAGTTGTGAAACTTAAAAAGCGAGGTGGGGGGAGGGAGGAGGAGTTTTACTGTTTAAGACGAGGCGAGGGGCTAATTCTTTTTTAAATATTAAATGCAGGTTAATTTGTTTTATTTTTACTTTATATATTGTATTAATTATTTTGATGTATTTATTGTTTTGGGCTGTAGAACGAATAATTAGAGTTTTCATTTTTCCTTATGGGAAAATTCTATTAGGTTTACGAGTGTTTTGGAATACGAGCCCGCTTCTGGAATGAATTATGCTCGTAATCCAAGGTTCCACTGTATTTCAATTACAGCCAAATTAACCAGAAATAAGACCACTGCTGAAATCTCCACAACAACAACATACAGTAGTGAGGACTTCATTATCTTTTTTAATAATAAAATTGTAAATATTAGGCATAACATTGAGGCTTTGAAACCGGACAATATGCAGATGTTAAACTAACCATGTCAGACCGGAACCTAGAATACTTTACTCCCTTTAGAATACTTTACCTAGAACTAATTTCACTCATCTCTTCTGCAAATTCATCAACCTGTATATTAGATCTTATACTGACACATTTTCTTAAACAGAAATAACAGAACCCCTGTTGAAAATAATTAATTCTTCACTCAGCATTGGGTATGTTCCAAAATCCTTTAAATTAGCAGTTATTAAACTGATAATTAAGAAGTCTGACCTCGATCCCGGTCAGCGGTCCAATTACAGGCCGATATCAAACCTCCCCTTTATCTCTAAGATTCTGGAAAAGATAGTAGCGGAGCAGCTATGCTCATATCTACATCGAAATAACATACATGAACTGCATCAGTCAGGATTTAGGCCTCATCACAGCACAGAAACGGCACTTGTTGAAGTAGTAAATGACCTCCAATTGGCCTCTGATCAGGGTTGCATCACTATGCTTTTCCCTAAGCCATTCCTGCTTTCTGTTTCACCCAAATGAGGATGGGTTCCTCTCAAGGTTTCTTATTATTGCCATCTCAAGGAGTTTTTTCTTGCCACTGTCGCCCTCAGCTTGCTGACCATTTTGATTCATACACATTCACATTCCATACAAACTATGTAGTCAACAATCCAAGAGGGATGGAAGGAAGTAAAACCACAAGAAAACCAAATTGGACAGAAGAATTTTTAGCTTTACGTTCAGTGTTTGGAGAATATTTCTTCTTTCCACCATTTTGTCCTCTGCTATAGAAACTCTTAAGCCTCTTAAAAGTCTGCCTCTCTACTCTTAACAATTTTTACCTTAGGAACTGTTTGAGGGCTAATATGTTTCGTGAATCATTTTTATCTTTACTAAGATTTAGTCCTAAATTTAAGGGGAAATTGTCATAATACTAAGAATTTTCTAGGAGCAACTTTTAGGCTTAGGAAGCTTTGTGATAATGGGCCCAGGTGTTCATGAAACTTTGTATGAGTATATAAATATAGCTTTACATATTAGCATGTGACCGCTCACCCTGGGTGCAGCGACAAATATTGTCTTTGCAGATCTGACTGAGCTGCTCTTTGTCCTCTGGCGGAGTGTAAAACCTGCTGCAACGTTCATCTAAAAAAAAACACTTGCATTAAATTTTTTTGCATGCAGCTATATTAAACAGCCATCAAAATGAATAAAGCTGTATAATTATTCATGCTTGCCCGTACCTGTGTTGTAATACTGGTACACGGTGACTGTAGATGGTTGCAGGAGTCCCACTTTAAATTTTTGGTTCAGCCTGAAGGAGATGGTGTCTGACTCTTTGTTGGATACCTGAACACACATAACACACCAATTAAAAACTGTTATTAATCAATCATTTTACTAAAAGGATATGAGTCTGAACAGCATATAATCCTCCATGTTACCTTGAACAGATGAATGATGAGAGATCCTCGATCGCTCAGATTATCTACAACTTGGAAATTGTTAATGTAGCGATCCACAGAGTTGCTCAGCTGTAGGTCAAAGAGCACACAAATCACATTTACTTAAGTAGCAGGAGATTAAGCTATGCATTAAAACGTTTATTTAAAGAACACATCAAGTCGTTAGTCTTATGTAAGTCATTACGCATCTTGTACGCAAAGTTGTCTCTGAATAATTTGCAATCTGAGATTTGAGATCTTATCTTAGTTTTGTGTCAAAGCATTATTAAAGATTATACATATACTGTACTCTTTCATCATGCTAAACAACTGACAATTGTATCACAGTAAGTTGATGTTTGTTCTCTTGAGGTTGTTCCCAGAACATTTTATAAGTCACATTTATTCTAATTGATTACATCGGCCTGATTAATATTGTACATTAATGATCATTGTATTCTTCAGCTTCCTAGATTTGTTTCTTACCAACTCGAGGTCTGAGGTTTCTGGTTCAAAGCCGGTAGGCAGACTGATGTCAAGAACGGCCATGCGTACTTGATGCTCTGCCAGAGCTCTGATGAGACAACAAAAAGTGAATGCTACAGTACCACGAAGACTGCAGTGTTCTTATGATGCATTTGCACATTCATAGCTTACCTCACATTGATGGTGAGTTTGTACACCTTCTCTACATCTGCTGTAGGTTTATCTGTGACATACAGAGAAAGTTGAGTGCAGTGAGCATAAACAGTTCACCTTAAATCTATCCTAGTCCTCAGGGTAAACCCTGTGTTCATGAGCCTGGAGGAATAGTTTTAGGGGCTTAAATAGATTGGGAGCACCAATTCTTTTAATAGAAATCTTATTTGATCATGAAATCTATACTGACTATAATGAAAAACCTATAATGAAGTTTAAAAAAAAAAAAAAAACTCTTTGGGAAATCTCCAGTGATCATCAGTGATGTCTTTCCGAGTGGTATTTCTGAGATTAATTCCTGAACTATGATCCTGAAGGTCTTCTTCACCATAACCACAATGTGCTAGTTTATCATTTGGTCATTCATTTATTGACCTGAAGATGTACCACTGGACTGAGCATAGAAATTGTGGGGGAGGATCATAGGGAACAGCGATACCTCTGTTTTCTGTAATGGAAACGTTCAACTCAAAGCCTTTGCAGGAGCTCTTCTCATGCTCATTTGGCAGCTCATTATAAACTGTTACCACCTGCAGAGGAATCAGAAGCAGAAGGATAACTTCCAAACCTTTAATGATGCAGCTGATAATGATGTTTTTTTGATGCAGGTATCTTTCCATGTCATACCTCAAGGACTCCCTGGCCATTTCCTGAGGCAAGCACTGTAAAGTCCTGATCTAGTGGGACCTGTGTAATATTATCATCAAGTGAGTGAGAGGCATGCTGTATAACAGTATCACAATTAAAACGTCTTCGAATACACTAATGATTAGCTCAAATACAATGTATAGCATAATTCAAGAGCAACGCAAAAGGAAATAACATTCAAAGAAATAACATGCAAATAGACATTTAATATGTAGCGGTTATAATGGAACTTTTGGAAGGTGGTTGTCACAGCATTGTATGTTGTCTGCAGTTTTTGTAAAGTTAGGCTCCTGCTTTGTTTAGGGACTTGACATCAGTGCTAACATGACTGACCCGGGATGAACGTGCCACGTGTGCCAGTTGAGGAGTGAAGGCCCAGCGTATATCTGATCGACCAGGAACACTGAGGTCCACCCGCAGGCTCATGTCAGGGGGAGGGGGTTTCTTCACCAAGTACTCTGACAGAGCCTGCAGCACCACCATGGTGGACTAGGAGAGAAGGATATTTAAGGAGATTCAGTATCATGCACAGGAGTCCAGACAGCACGCTTATACATTCAAACACTCAAAAATACACTTTGGAATACAGTGGAACCTTACGAGCATAATTCGTTCCGGAAGCGGGCTTGTATTCCAAAATACTCGTAAACCAAATTTAATTTTGCCATAAGAAATGATGAAAACTCAAATTATTCGTTCTACAGCCCAAAACAATAAATACATAAAAAATTATTAACACAACATATAAAGTAAAAATAGAACAAATTAACCTGGACTTAACATTAAAAAATTAGTTTAGACAGTTAAGTGTTCCTTTTGTGTGTGCAAGTGTCGCGTATTTGTATGCGTGTGTGTGTGTGGAATTAGCCCCTTGCCTCGTCTTAAACAGTAAAACTCCTTCTCCCTCCCACACCTCGCTTTTTAAGTTTCACAACTAACATACACAATGCAAACACTGTTTTAAAGGGAAAAATAAATAAATCTCTCTAATGATACTCGCGTGAGCATACTAACGTAATCATTGCTGTAAAGTAAAAAATAACAAATGAACCAGTACCTTACCTTTAAAAAGAATCGCGTCAGAGCTGAGTTTTCTGTGTAAATAAAGCACGTGTGTAAAGCGCCGGGGAGATCTGTGTGTGTGTGTGTGTGTGTGTGTGTGTGTGTGTGTGTGTGTGTGTCAGTGTCAAATTACGCGCGCGTGCACATGCACACACAAGTAAGAGTGTGTGTGTGTCGGTGTGTGTGCACAGTGTCAAATTACGCGTGCGCGCACACACAAAGATGAGAGAGGGAGTTGTTGATTATAAGAGACGAGCACTAAGACGTAGCAGGGGACTCTTATTTTGACACAGTGGACGCAGCAGGGGAGACGATTACCCATAATTCCCGCAGCACAAGAGAGAAAAATCATTGGCTCAGTTGTGATCACTTTCCACTCGGTTTCAAAAAGAGAGTCGTATGCGTGATACATGATACTCGGCGCTCGCAAACTAATACTTGCTCGGTTTCCGATTAAAAAATTATTTATTAAAAACACTCGTAAACCACGTTACTTGCAATCCGAGGTTCCACTGTACCTTTATTTTTGACTGACCACATTGGATAAAGTCAGGAGTAGTACAGTGGCATGAAAAAGTATTTGTCCCTACCTAAACAGTGTGGCATTGTTTTGTCACACATACAGTAAATGATTCAGATCATCAAACAATTTGGTAATGCACAAAGATAACCCAAGTTTTTAAAGGAGGATTTCATTTATTAAGGGTAAGAAGCTTCTCAAAACTACCTGGCATTATGTAAAACAGAAATTGCACTAATGGTGAATCATGAATAAACTGGAGTGAATTTTGGAAAGGTGAGTTAAATTTTCCTTTCCACACCGAGGCATGCTTATTGTCAGACTTGTTGAATCAAGGAATCAATTTAACAGAACCTTTCTGACAAAGTAAGGCACACAAAAATATTTGAAAAAACTACATAATCTAAGGAAATATAAAAAAACAAACAAATAAGAAACAAGGTAATTGACATGTATCAGTCTGGAAAAGGTTATCAAGCCATTTCTAAGGCTTTTTGACAAGAATGCATTCATCGAGGAGCTCATAGAAGAACTCAGAACAACATCTAAAGAACTACAGGCCTCCCTTGCTTCAGGTAAGGTCAGTAAGAAAACGTAAGAAACATTTGTGCAAATATTCTGTGGAATGATGAGACAAAAGTTAAACTTTTTTTTTCGAAGGTGTACATTCTGTTACATCCCCGAAGAATTCTGAAGCTTCAAGAATTCTGTGCTTTACCAGAAAGTCCTGAAAGAGAATTTACGGCCATCAGTTTGCTCAAGCGCACAGTGGAACCTTGAATTACGAACGTAATTCATTCCGGAAGCAGGSTTGTATATCAAAACACTCATAAATCAAATCGTATTTTCTCAGAAGAAATAAACTCAGATTATTGCTTCCACAGCCCCCAAAAATAAAAACATAAAAATAATTAATATAAAATATAAAATAAAAATAAAACAAATTAACCTGCACTTTACCTTTAAAATAAGTAACGATGAATCCCAACAGATAAGCGTTTTCGTTTTTGGTGCAGAGTGCAGACGCGCAGACGCTGTGAATGTGTGTGTTTGTGTGTGGAATTAGCCCCTCCCCTTTCCTCGGCTTACATAGTAAATCCCCCCAACCCCCCCGCCTCTTCTGTATCAGCCTGCTATGCTCGTGCGTAATGATACCCGACTGAACGGAATCACTGCTGTAAGGTAAAAATAAAATGGATTAACCAGCACTTTACCTTTAAAAAGAATCACGACAGAGCAGTGTTTCTGTGTAGAGCAGTGTGTGTGTGTTTGTGTGTGTGTGTGTGTGTGTGTGTGTGTGTGTGTAAGTGCACGGTGTCAAATGATGCGCGCGCACTGCAGGCTGATACAGAGAGAGAAAATGGGTCTTTAACCTTTCTAATGAGACGTTTGTTATAATAAACAGTACACGTTCGCTGTACACACATGCATACAAACACACAATAAAAGATGTTTTACGCGCACACAAATGGTCACAGTGTTATAGTAAACAGTACACGCGTACACGGATGTTGATTATACCAGTGAGAGACGAGCACTCTCGCAGGGGAAACGATTACCCACAATTCCGCAGCGCAATAGAAAGAAAAACCATTGGCTCAGTTGTGATCACGTGACGCTCGGCATCAAAACAAGAAGCGCATGCGTGATACATGAGGCTCGGTACTCGTAAACCAAGACTTGTTCGTTTTGCAAGTCAAAATTTATAATCTTTGCTCATTTTGCGTAACACTCGCAAACCGCGTTACTCGCAATCCAAGGTTCCACTGTACAGTACATTTATCTTGTATGACAAATAAGCATTTAAAAAAATCAGGAAATTGGCAAATACTTTTTCACAGCACTGGATGTGGACCAGTACTAGACAGGTTACTCACTTGAGACTTGTAGCACTAACATTACTATCAGTATGGATAACAAAATAATAATAATAAAAAAAATGGGTGGGGTCATATCTAAAATGATTGCTGTATAAGGAAAATTGTTGACCTTACACGGGTAATAATAGTGTTGGCTTCTCTCGGTTAAATTTGTATCATAAAAGATCATTTATTTCTACTTGAGAAAAAAAAMCATTAGGGCAAATTGTATTGTCTATTAGTTTTAGACAAACATCCAACTCAATTCTCTTTTAATTGAATTTGACATAATTACCACAAAACATGGTAATGACCCATACCTGTGTGGATCCGTATCCTCCCCCGACCCGTCGCTGCTGATTCAGCCACTTGAATGGAGCGGCCGCCTCCTCAAAATTGCCATCTTTAATCAGGGCTAGCAGAGCATAACCAGTCGCCTCTAGTGTGAAGAAGGAATTGTCTGCATCTGGCCAGTGCGTGCGGTCTGAGAACACAAGCCAAAGAAAGACGAATCTTAAAATGCGTTAAAAATCATCATGTGTAATTAAATATTCTTAATTAGCTTGGATATCAATTTAAAAAGTGATTTGGTCCCATTCAGCCAAGCACTGTGATCCCCTGTGGTATGCTTGTAAATCTGTTCTTCTTTTATATAAAGTTTAGGCATTTCAGTCTTTGATTAAGGCATTACCCCAGCTTTACTTCCTTTTATGCATCTCAAATTCAACGAAGTAGAGGAAGGAATGGTTTAGAGTACCTGGTGATGCTGCCTTCAGCAACACGCTTTTCGAGCAGCCCTCATTGCTCACAGCCAGAGCATAACATGCAATCGCGACGGAATACGGCCTGCGTAGCTGTTGGTATCGCTCCTTCAGATACTCTCCAGCTCTTCTGAATCTCACCTGCAAAGAAAAGAGAAGTAGCGTCTAAACGCCCGAACTGGTAGGGGAACATTATCAAAGCAGTGTTGAACAAGTGAGAGTGTTTGTGTTTACCTTTGTGTTTATGTCTGGCTTGCTGCAGGTAACGACACTCTGAGCTTCAGCCATTGCAATTAATACAAACGCGGTCAGAGTTTCCTGGGATTCAGCACCCTGAACACCTCCCTACACGCACACACACACACACACACACACACACACACACACACACACACACACACACACACACACACACACACACACACACACACACATAGTGTCTCAAGACAGGGTATAGTCACCTGACTACCTCTCCATCCTATAAGCCAACAAACTATTCTGTCTCTTCCATCATCCTACACATGATTTTCCTATTTGTCTCACTCCGTAGTCAGCTTAGTCTTCATGGAGTCTGTCCTCTCACCGTCATGGAGGTGGTGTAGACCGGGTTGTCCTCCTTAAACGCACCAGATGACAGCTGCTTGTGTTTGAGCAGGTAGAGCAGTGGGCCACAAATATGGTGATCATCCACCGTGATAAAGGGATAAGCCATGGAGAACACCTTCACCACGAACGCTGTGATCCTGTGATCACAATCAGAGGAGATGATTAGGGATAAATTTAACAACTACACAATATGTAAGTCATGTAAATACCAGGTGCTGGTTCCTTCATTGCGATATGGTGGATACGAGTCGTCCGTTTTACGATAATGAAGTTGGTTCTCGTAGCCTGAGACAGAAGCAACAGAGAGGAATCATTCAGCTAACGTTTTCTATTAGTAGCATTTGTATGATACTTCTTTTCATTCAATACAGCTTATATGGAGCTGGTGTCATACAGCACTTATTGTATACTGAATTAGCTCAAGCTCTATGCTGGAGGAGTTTACTTTATTTTACCTTTCTTAATGTAGGAGACGGCTTCCTCTCTGCGCTGCAAACCCGCATTCTCCCACTGCGCGCTGCGGTCCAGATAGTGAGTAGCAATGAGTGGCAGTGTGATTCTAGCCAGGTTCTGCTCCACACAGCCTCCGGGCATCCGGATCAGTGCCGCAAGTGAGTCCTTATTGATGGAGTTGTCAATACTGTCGGCCAGCAAACTACCTAATCTCATACACAAATTAAATATTCAATATACCAGGTCGAGCTGGATAGTTACTAATAAGTATGCTAGTTAAAATTTCACCTCTGACATTGACAAAAGTTTCTGGAACCGAGTTAGGAACCACTGATCTCAGCTTAGCTTTATCCACTTGAATCAGCTGATTTCCAACTGAGGAACACACACACACACACAATTAACATAGGCCTTATTTATCAATCTGGATTCAAATTGATTTATTCCTTATACAATGACTAGTGACTTCATGTAAAAATTTAGTATTGCCTTTTGGGAAATCATGAATTAGATTATGCATGATTTAACACACTCTTCAAGTAGGTGGCACTCATTCGTTCTTTTGATGTCATCTGAGACTCTCTATGAAAGTTTCCCTGTGCCGTAGAGAAAACCTTTGAGGAAGCAAATTGAGACAACTTCTACTGTATGTCAGCAGCGCCCATGCTTGTTAAATTAAAGTTAGGCAACTCCCCTCCCGAAAGCATGACCAGACCCTTAATGAGAAGTATAACCTTAATAATTAATAAAGGCGCATTGATTCCAAATTCAATCATGGAATGTTCAAACAATGTATTGAACAAGCAGTAGGCTACATATAATAATCACATGACTTATAAACCCAGTTATATGCACCCTCCATAACTGCTCAAGTAGGGCGTTTGGCTTCACAGTCTGTTTTTGACGGGATGAGAGCAGTTCCGTCTGATTGGCTTTCTTCTTAACCAAGAGATGCCAATTTTACCCTGGCTTCCCTTTGCATACTTTGGACAAATCACAGTTTGATGATACTTTGAAAACAGTGTTTTCATAAAAGTGTTTTCATTAAAAAAAACAGTTTTTGAAAAAACACTATGTAAAAAATATTTGCCAATTTCCTCCATCCATCCATCCATCCATCCATCCATCCATCCATCCATCCATCTATCCATCTTCAACCTCTTATCCAAAATCGAGTCTCGGGGGTAGCAGTTCCAGCAGGGAACACCAAACTTCCCTTTCCCCAGCCACATCAGCTAACTCTGACTGGGGAATCCCGAGGCGTTCCCAGGCCAGTGTGGAGAATCTCTCCATCTAGTCCTTGGTCTGCCCCGTGGTCTCTTCCCAGCTGGTCGTGCCAAGAACACCTCCCTAGGAAGGCGTCCTGGTGACATCCTTACTGGATGCCCGAACCACCTCAACTGACTCCTTTCCACGCAAAGGAGTAGCGGCTCTACTCCGAGCTTCTCACGGATAACTGAGCTTCTCATCCTATCTCTAAGAGAAAAGCCAGCTACCATTCTGAGAAACCCCATTTCGGCCGCTTGTATTCGCGATCTTGTCGTTTCGGTCATGACCCAACGCTCATGACCATAGGTGAAGGTTGTAACGAAGATCGACTGGTAAATTGAGAGCTTTGCCTTTTGGCTCAACTCTCTTTTCGTCATAACGGTGCGGTAAAACAATTGCAATACCGCCCCTGCTGCTCCAATTCTCCGGCTCATGTTCCAATATTCCATCACTCATGCCAATTTCCTGATTTTTTTAAATGTGTATTTGTCATACAAGATAAATCTATTGTACTGTGGAACATCGGATTGCGAGTAACGTGGTTACTTCCGCAAGATGAGCAAAGATTATAAATTTTGACTTGCAAAACGAACAAGTCTTGGTTTACGAGTACAGAGCCTCATGTGTCACGCTTTATATGATTGTTTAATCTTTAGATTTTTTTAGACAGGGTAGCCAACTCAGCCTGGCTTCCCTTCAGACATGACAGTAAAGTGACAGTAAAGTGTCTGAAAAACTGTGAAAGCCCGTCTTCCCCAACGCTTCTAGAGGTTTGTCAACGCGACTAAATGAAAACCTAATCTTAAAGTGTCCACCTAATTGGCATTTCTCATCTTACACATATCAGTAAAAATTAAATCAGTGTGTCTGGCAGGAATTTTTCAGTCAATTTTTTGTCCAAGTGAGTCCATGTCTATTCTTTTGTTTGCCCAGATTTTCTCCCTATTAATTTAGTCGTGTCCAATTCCACTAGGGGGCTCTACATTAAGGCTACTACGACCACTCAGTCGGGAGGGCCTCAGACTATCGCACGTTTTCTCCAAACCATGTGACGTCACTGACCGACTGTTTGCACATGCACCATTGGGGACAGTGTAACACACTTGGAGGACAGCGTTATCTGCTCCTTCCACTTGTGGGAGCTCACAGACGCCCTTGACTGGCTGTAGATCCGTAATTAATGTGAGAGCACAATGGAAGTGCCTCCCATCACACCCCGCTGAGAGAGCTCGGCCAGTTTGATCTCTTTAGGCCCTCGGCTGCAAGAGACTACAGCATCACACGGGGATTATTCTAAATAAATCAAGGCAACAGAACATCTTCTCACTTCTGTCTCCTTTTTCAGCAGGGTTCAACACAAAACTCCTCACATCCATCTTCTGAATGCCCTCCACCTGCAGTCACACACACACTATGCTTATATATCATATACAGTACATTATTAAAATGTATCAAAATGCAGACTAGTATAATAAGTAAAATCATAATCAAGCTTTACCACCACACGGAGGTTTTTGCGGATTGCATCCGGTCCAATGAAGCTACTTGATACAGCAGTGACCTGCAGGGAGAGCTTCCCTACTCGTAGCGGTATTATGGTGTAGGGGATGAGTACAGAGGAGCGAGCTCGCACCAACACCTCTTGCTTATGATCCGCAGTAAATGCCACACTGCAGAAGTCCTCTGTTTTTGCAAGAATCACCAACACCTACAATAATGCATGTGATAGTAGTATCTGTTAATAAAAATCATCCACACTGAATAAAGCGATGCATTAAAGCATGAGGAAACATCAGTGACCTTTATGTTCATGTTCATGTAGTTGTGCAGCACAGCCCTGACTTCCACATGCTCATTTCTGGCTGCAGTGCGAGGAAGACGGAGGTCGATAAAGAAATGCTTCCAGGCTCGAATGTTGAATGGCTCAGCCACACAGAAACCTGAAGGAGCACAAAATCTTATTTCAACATTGAAATGGGAGCCTGCTAAATTATTATTTTTTTGTACACTTCCTGATATACATACATCTGGACTTTATTTCTAAAAGAAAAACTCAAACAACTGGACACAGGAGAGTCTGACAAATAGTGGACAAAGGACAGAGAAAGACAGCTAAAGATAGAAATAAAATTCAAGGAAATTACCTGTCTTAGATGATGTACTAACACCCAAAATACCCCACTGAGTGATGCTGTCAGGGAGGACAGAGTCCACAGGGGCAACAGACAATCTGAAAAAAGGCAGATTGGGTGTTTACTCTGATATCTTACTGAGAGAAGAGATGAACCCTGTGATCTGCCAAAAGGCAAGGTTGCCACCCAAATGCACCTGGAACATACGCACCGACGGCCACCTCTAAGTGGGAAACAAAGTTGAGAAAGTAAGAGATCCGTTCCACCGGCCAGGACGGTGAGATGAAAAACCTTTTCCAAAGGTGCTCGAATGTCAGAAAACAGCTTCCAGAAAACCAACCCCTGCCTCGCTTATTCCTCTGCCCATTACAAGCCTGCCATTTAAGCGCATCAGCATGGAAGTCCGCGAGCGGTACTGTATGTATCCTGGATGCTTGTTACCTCAAAGCTGCTCCACTACGTAAAGTGACTGCAACAGGCCTAGTGCTGCTTTTCAGCCTCATGTGACTGCCAAGGGAGGTAATTACAGACCAAGGTACTCCAATCAATGATGGATGTCTATCATTTGTTGCACGTCAAACACATCTGAATGTCAGTGTACCTCCCACAAACAAGTTAATTAAAGTGGAGCACTTTAATTAAACCCTGAAGTGGATGTTGCAGTGAGTAGAAGATGACAGTGGCAGAAACTGCTACCAACTGCACCACCTTTGAAAGTCCTTAAAGGAACTCCGACCCACCACCAACCCAAATGAACTCCACAGGGCTGGCCGCTCATAATTGCTCACCTTCCTCGGGTCAATCGCAGGGTAAAATGCCACCTCAAGCATCAATCCAGTGAGTAATGTGATGCACCACCTGCAAATTAGCTCTCTCTGTCTCAGAGCCTCGGACTTTACTGAAAGGCTAATATGACAAGATAAAATGTAGAGAAAAAGCCTATGCCAGAAGCCAACAGCCTCCTAAACTTCTTCATCCTCGGCCTTGGCCAGCCTGGCCCTTACCGCCAAGTACATGGAGACTTCTTGCCCTTTACTTTCCCTGCTCATGCCTAAAAGTAAACACAACTCACCAATTAAAAGAATTCTTGTGCACCCACCTGCCGTCTCTGAATGTGTGTCTTACCTGCCCCACCGTAGAGCTTTACAATATACAGTATATGTGTGTGTGTGTGTCAAGAGGTATTTGCTGTTTGGTCTTTTGGCCCATGGTTTAGGCCTATACAGCTGCAAAGTGTGTGAGAGAGATTAGCTCTCATTGAACAGAAATGCTTGTGTGCCAGTTATAACTTTAAAGTTAATTACAATACAATAATCTAAGATTTTTTTTTTTATTATTAAAAAAAAAAAACTACCATGAAATTAAATAAATATAGTGAATTTCAGTGAACACCAAAGGTATAAGAATAGGTTAGATTATCTTTAAAATCAAGCTTACCCATCTGCCTCTGGTGCCTCTGGAAGTGTGACATCAGTCCACAGCCAAGATTCAAAAAACTTGCTGCGAACATAAATTTGATCCAGGTCATAATCTTCCTCAACATCCTCATACTCCTCCTCCTCCTCCATAATGACTTTTTCTTTATGACGGATCTCAAAGTGTTCACGAATATTTGGTTGGGAAGCAGATAAAAGAGGAGTATCTGAAAAAATGCATCCATCATTTCAAAAGACTGTATATTTTCAAAATTTGGAGGTGCCTAATGAAATGGGCTATACCACAGAAATGTTTTTTATCATAGATTATTGATATTTTATATGATTTATTTTGTGAAAATGTGAAAATTAATAATGAATTCATTAATCTTTTTCAATCTACCTTGACCCGGTGCACGGCTGCCCAGTAAAAAATGTTGACGTCTCTTTGTTTCGCGAAAAATGGGTGGTGGAGCGGTGGGCCGTGGTGGGGTGATGATGCCCAGCTCTTCACCCCTGTATTTTGAACAGCACTCAAGAAAAGCCTTCACGCAGCTCCATGCCTCGGTGATGTAAAGAGCTCGGCGGCGACATGAGTATGGCATGGGGATCTCCCTCATGCCATCGGAGCAGCAGCGCTGTAGAAACTGGTCAGAAGAATAGGATTTCCCTGATCACACACACAAACAAGTCTTCATTATTTGGTTAAATGTTATCTTCAGTGTTAGTCTTTTATTTGATCTTTTATGTTAGTATTTTTATTTTATCAGTATAGTGATGACTTAATTTTCGGAGTGCTTGCTTGAACACTCGTATTTCAATACACACATATCAAATGTGTCCCTTTTTCCCCCATTCTCATCAACAAATAGAAGAGCTTTTACAACCATTTACTTTTCTGGGGGTTAAATGGGTTTACTTATTTTCTGGCGGTTAAATTATGAAAAGCGAAATGTCTGATTTAAAAAGCTCAATGATTTGGGATGTTTGAGACTTGAAGTTTCATTAACGATTGATACACTAGTCCTGCTATATATGAAAAGTCCTTGCTTACCAAGCTGGTCTCTGAGACGTAGTTGTTCAGCAGAACGCTTCCTCCTGGACTTCCAGTAACATGGTTCGTCTAACCAAAAAACATACAGAATACAAGAATCTTTAAAACTAAATCCTATATTATCAAATATTACCAGTGTTGGGAAGTTATTCTTAAAAAAGTAATCTACTTCAAATGACTAATTTCTACTTTAAAATTGTATTTTGATTACATTACTGATTATTACATGTAAAAAATCGACTTATGTTACTTTGACAGTTACTTTGAAAACATCTGTGATGGGCGTGCGCCTCAACCTGTTGTCGCTCCTCGCTCACTCCGTAGGCTCCCTATGTAGATACCACCCCCTTCTGCAGGTGGGCAAAGGGGCAAGGTCGGGCCAGCTGGTGATAATTAATGTTAATGGATCTTTTTTTTTGGGGGGGGGGAGATTTTTCCCCGATTTTCTCCCTAATTTAGTCGTGTCCAATTCCTCCCCGTCACTAGGGGGCGCTCCCACATTAAGGCTACTACTACCACTCAGCCGGGAGGGCCGAAGACTATCACGTGTTTCCTCCGAACCACGTGACGCCAGCCGACCGCATCTTTTTCGAACTGCTAGCTCGCGCACCATTGGGGGAGGCGTAACACACTCGGAGGACAGCGCTATCCGCTCCCTCCGTTGCGTGAGCTCACAGACGCCCCTGACATTTGTTTTTATTCGTTTCATTACTGCGTTATGAGGAAAAGTAATTAGATTACAGTAATGCGTTACACAGTAACGTGTTATACCCAACTCTGGATATTACCACATATTAATCCTCAATGAGTATTAGTAGATTGGGACAGTATATCAATACAAAGTTCAGGTTATCTAAGGCCATGCTCACGTGTAGCCGGATATTTTTTATCTAAATAATTCTGTCCACACAACCTACATTTTAAAAATATCTTTGTCCACATGAAAACGCAAAACGCACTGTTACCTGCAGTTAGGAGCCTCCCTAATCAACAGGGGCCCCATCAGAAGCTTAGACAAAAAATGCTATTACTGATTGCGCTTTGTTTAAGTCCGACGGGTCACATTCAGAACCTCTGCGGAGGGGGCGGGTCTGTGGTGTTTGTGTCTTCAGGGTTTTGTGTTTAGCAACAGTGAGCTTCGTAGTACATTCAGGCACCTTTTTAAGTAAGTTTTTACAGGCATGTAAAAAGTCCAATAAGCAACGTTAACACAGTCACTAGTTTACTGTGCACAAAATATCCTCATGAACAAAGCTGAGGTCAAATCGAAGAGACGAGCACAACAGACAATGACATCATCAGCACATAAGGTGACGTCACAACAAGCCAAAATCTCTGTTTCCCCTGTCCACACAACACCACTGAAAAAGGAGATTTGGAAAATCTTCACTTTGGAAAGAGATTTCCAAAAGCTCCATTTTCATCTACCGAAACTGCGTTTGTACAGTATGTGGACGAAAGGGCCAAAACTCCAGATAAAAATCTCTGTTTTTGAAAATACCTGACTATATGTGGATATGACATAATTCACTTAATTATTTAATAGGAAAAGATTATCACACCTTTACCGTCACCTGTAAGAGCCCTTTTTTTTCCTCCCAGTTTTATGCGTCTACTTCAACAATCACAGGTTCAAAATGTGAGCTTACTACAGTGGAACCTCAGATTGCGAGTTACCTGGTTTGCGAGCGTTCCGCAAGACGAGCAAACATTTTGTTATTAATTTTGACTTGGAACAACAAGCAAGTCTTGATATATGAGTAGCAAGTATCATCAAAGGCATGCATGCGCTCCTTGTTTTGAAGCCTAGTGTCACATGATCACAATTATCAAAAAGTTGGCTTCTGGCTGGTGATTAGCTAAAAAAACCTACAATACGCAGGGGCCATATCAGAACCACTAAACAAAAAAAAACTTAAAAAAAATAAAACTTGTGAAAAAACTAAGTGTAAAAAATACCTTGTCTTTCATCAGTTGCTACACTGAAGCTGGACTGAAACTTCAGGCCTGCATCCAAGAACACACCCCTGCTGTTTTTCCCTCCTCCTGGAGAGCAGCCCAAGTCCCCCTGTSYGAGAGTGTCCCAAATCTGCTGGTACACAACTGGATTAGTGCAAGAATCACAACTTAGTGTTAAATCAGCATTTCAAATAAGTGCACGCTTGATATTACCTTCCTCTGCGTCAGGCGGCTCTTACTAAGCAGGAAAATGGAGTTGTCCACCGCGACCAGGCTGACCTTTGCTCCAGGGTCACCTCTAACTTGAAAAGAAAAGCTTTCGCCTGGAGAATGAGAGTCCTTTATCTCACCTCTGAATGGTTCAAGTTTGAGCTACAACATTCATAATGACAATTAGTCATCAATTACTCCAGCAAATAACAAACATCAGAAGCAAACTGACTCACTGATCCAACGCACTGGCTCTCCACATCCACTGAAACGGAATCAGCCACCACCTCCACGTTAGAGTGCCAAGGTAATACGTAGTACGCTACGAAGCGGAACGCAGGCAACATCTCTGATGTCACTACCAGGGGAACGTTGGTCACTTCATGTCCTCCCACGCTTACCCTGCCTGCATTAATTATTCTCCCCTTATTCAACACCTGGAGCATGCATAGAAAAGTGAAAACAATATATTTTTATTTAACAACTATATGAACATACAATACTTCATACCATGTTAAATTGCAATTCTGAGACATTATTCATGACTTTAGTGGTCTCCAGTGGCAACATTAACAGGAGCAATGTGCACAAATTGCTGAAGTTTAAAGGGGAAACCAGCATTGATGACAAACCACACAGTGTGAGTGAAACCTTTAACTGTGACACGGGGGATTTTCAAAGAATATTGAGCTAGGTTCAACAGTAGTGAATCTGTATTGCTTGTGATTGTGATGCTTGTTGAGTAGTACCTTTGTATATTTTAACAATATGGGTCAACCCAGCTGACAGACTTACAATGTAGGAAACATACTGGATGTAGCTTCTTTCTTGCAGTGAGAAGGTGCTCAGGTGCAGTTTAAAGTTTAAGGACTGTCCAATTTTCATAGTGTTTGTGTCTAAAGTGATGTAAAGCTGATTCATCCGTGCAGAATTAAAAGGCAAGTACGGCTCCACGAACCATTCAGCCGTTGTCTGCTGCTCCTGCTTCAAGTCTGGGATTACTGTTTTTGCCTGAAATCACAATTCATATCTCAATGACAGGTTGGCATGTCTCTACTGCAGGGGAAATTTTCGAAAATGATATTTAAGGCACAACGTAGAGTTTAACACGTACAGTAGAACATTTTAATATATAAAGATTTTATATAATTATTTTTTGACTCACTATTAATGTGACAGGGTTCATTTCAGAAGGCATGTTAAGAGACGCTTTGATGGTGCCACTGTGGACCGTAATCGGAGAGGACAGAAAGGTTATTTGAACAGGAACGTTTSGAGCTGGGGAGCCGTCATGATGGCTTACTGTAACCTGAGACCCAAAACACAAACAGTGACAAGAATTCATGACACACATCCAACTCACTTTTATTTTCTAAGTACTATATTTGTTTTACTAGATTACCATGATGTCAAATGGTAGGCCTGATTTATAAAACCTTGGCGTGTCCTTGATAGTGAGCAGGTAGGGTGCCAAAACTATTTTGATGCCTGTTTTCTCTGCATCCACGAGGTCACTTCCTGAGGATGGCAATGATTCATCATACTTTAGCTTTGTGTTGCAGAGTACAGCTCTCTATATACAATTTTCTTGAAAGATTATCTGAAAGATGTATGTAGTGATGGGCAACAAAGACATCCTTAGGTACCTGAGCTGGTCAAGACAGAAGCTCTGACATATATAGATGAGCCCACTAGGCTGTTGATATCAGGATATGCGTTCTTAAGCTCAGCTATGGTCAGAGTGGCGATTCCACCATCCAGCTGCAACCAGTCATAAGCAAAAGTGTGTTTAATAGACAGTTAAAATATACTAGCCTGGATTAAATTACTATAACTGTTCTAACTTTAGGTAAAGTCAGAAATTAGTAGATCGAAATTTAGTATATCGTAAGAGCACTGGATGGGACTTCCATCGATATTTCACTTACATTTTGTACTTGCTTCATAGATGGGAGTCGAACCTTTTGTCCATTTCTCTCTACCCCAAACACCACATACGCTACCCCTTCCACCTTCTCACCATACACATATCTGAGAAAAGATCACATAGTGTAATGATATTACTGACTAATGAATATATGATGATGACACAACAATCTCTAATCTGTACACATATTGTAAATGAGCAACATTAGACCTGATTGAAAAGACACACATACAGTATAAGATGGTACTGACCTGGCATATACTTCCACAGTCAACTCCTGATCTTCCAAACTAAAGTGGGTCTGTTTTGGTATTACTGTAACATTAAATGCTGGTAGCACTGGAATCAATAAAAACACATACAGAAGACTCCTGAAATGTACTGCCATGCTTGGCACAAACTTCTTTCACATTGTCATTATTGTTTGTAGAATTTGGGGGGAAATCATTAATGTAATCAACTGTTTGCAAGGCTGTAACCTAGCAAAATGTGGAAAAAGTGATGCGCTGTGAATAATTTCTGGATGCACTGTGCACGCTTGTGGGGCCAGTGTTATGTTCTGGGGTTACTATATTTGCGCCCATTTTTACTAAAAAGGTTTAGGCAGGAGACCTTACAGTAATGTTAAGTGACATAAAATATGTTTGGACAAAAATGGAATACAATGGAATAAATGGAAAAATGGAATAAATGCAGTATGTAAACTGGTCCATTAACATTTTGTATGATGTCTCCGCGGGAGCCATTTTTGTGATGATTTGGGTTTGACACAGCCAACAATGTTGGAAGTAATTAATCAAACTTTGCTCTTACAGCACCAAAGATCATGTGTTGATTCAGAGAATTTCCCACCAAACAACAAGAACTATATGGAAAACAAGCTGCATATGTTTGTTTCTCTGGCGTTGTACTGATCATCCATGGCACACACCTGAAAATAATTGTTCCAAGCACCAATGAGGAGGTTTACGTCCATTAAAAACTCACAGCATCAACATTTTGTGGTTATTTATGATCGATTATCAACAAATTTAATCAGGTGTAGCTAATCACCTTCTCAATGGCACACATTTGACTTTCAACTCTGGTCATTTTGATTAGCCAGCATGAAAATCTGGAGCATTTACTGTAAGTCCCTGGTAGTTCAAGTGACGCAAACAATAAACTATGGGTTTCTGTCAAAAGATCTCTGGGATCCATCAGCATGTGTGATCAGATGAAGTTGTAAAGCTGAGCTGTAGTTGAGGGCATGGAAGAGTTCAAGAGTTCAAAGCTGTGAATGCGCTGTTTACAATATGTGGTAGCTGCGAAAAATGGAAGGTAGGGTTATACCGTCAAATTGATGATGGAAGCAGCAGAACTTGGATGGCACATAGGTTAATTATTTTGGTCAAGGTAAAGGGGTCAGTAAAGCGAGGTGAGAGGTGAGAGAACTTAGGGTACTTGGGGGCCTTGGTGCAATGGCGGTCAGCCCGCTTCTAGGTTCGTCTAGCTTGTAATTATGTCCGTTTACAGCGGCGTTTACAACTTTTGTGCTGAGGTAACTGCCACCTCCACCGATTGGGAAGTGAAACAAGGTAAACGGATTTGGAAAAKTGATCTATGATGGTTATGATGCAAGTGTTCCCATCAGATGAGGGTAGGCCCATTACAAAGTCTGAAGAATTATTGGGCCATGGACGGGGAGGCACAAGGAAGGGTCTGAGAAGGCCAACAGTGGGTTAATTGTCGTGTTTACGCAGATATYGCAGGYTGGACATGTCCTCCCCAAACCCGAGCCACCAAAAGTGGTGCTGAATGAAAAAAATGGGTCTGGGCTAAGCTGTGGTGGCAGGACAACCTGGAGCTGTGGCCCCTTTCCTGTGAGACCTGTGAGCGTAGACAAAGGTGAGCAAAAAGGTGATTCGAGGGAATATTACTACTGRCTCTTTGGTMAATGCCTGCTTGACTCTASTCTAGATCCACGGCTGCAATTAGACAGCGAGATGGCAGGATAGTGTTGGATGGCATGGGAGAACTGTCGTGAGAGAGCATCTGGTTTGGTGTTTGTAGTACAAGACGAAGTTAAATCTGGAGCCCTTCAGGAAGACGTCAGCTAGKGTCATTCCAACCACTTCTTTATCTTTTTATAGCTATTATGGTCCTAATGGTTTTGCTTACCCCGTGTCTTACTTTTCAGCCAAGTTCAACAAAAGTTGAAAAGGGGCAGTGGTGGCTCAGTGTGTTAAGGCTCTGAGTTACGAATCGGAAGATCGGTGGTTCGAGCCCCAGCTCCGCCAGGTTGCTGATGTTGGGCCCTTGAGCAAGGCCCTTAASCCTGTCTGCTCCAGGGGCGCCGTAAAATGGCTGACCCTGCGCTCTGACGCTGGCCTACTAACAAGAAGCTGGGATATGCGAAGAATAAAGAATTTCACTGTGCAGTAATGTATGTGTGACCAATAAAGGCTGACTTAACTTAACTTAACTT
>QMIH01002546.1:28225-51877 GCA_003987875.1 Clarias batrachus | reverse complement strand
GGAGGTAGAGTATTRTGGTGGTATGTTTAGATTCTGACAGACTGGTTCATTTACTGACTAGACAGCCCTCATATCTGTGTTTCCTTTTGGCTCTCTCTATTTCGTCCTGCCGGAGTCACTGAGTGAACTCTAAATATACATTCACCTTATACATTATGTACAGTGTTATGTGACTTTGACTAAACATATACTCTCTCTCTCTCTCTCTCTCTGTTTCTCTTTGTTGACCTACACATGACGCTCCTCACTACACTACACATTACAATACACTACACTACACCACTCTAAACTATACCACATCATCACACACAATACTGACACAACACTACATTACATTACAGTTCACTACACACTACACTGCACACCCCACTCTACGCTATGCACTACACTGCACACCATTCTACACTACACACCTAAACTACATTACACAGATGTACACGGATGAGCAGTTGAGGGTTTGGGACCCAGAAAGTTCCATCAAAATATAAAAAAGATCGGAGACTTTTTGCCCTATAGTGGGGCGTAAGCTAAAAATAAGACTGGCCCTAACACTAATCCTTGAGATACAACTTCAATCTCCTGTTAAAAGAAAAGTACTTATGTTAAAGGTACAAAGGATCACCCTTGTCACAGGTCAATTCTTAAACAACATAAGCACAGTTTCACTGAATAACAATATAAAACAGGCATCACTAAATATCGGACCGCAATCCAGATCCGGACAGAGTGACAGTTCTATCTGTACCGTGATGCTTTTCTGGTGAATGAGAATGATTAATATACTAGTCATTTAGCATTTTCCCCCTTGAGATAGGCTATATTCGTCACTCAACAGAGCCTATAAACAAGATAGATACCGTGTATAGACAGAGTGTGCGGAAGAAACAGAAACAAAACTAATGCACCTACTGTATAAGCTGCCAAACACCACAAGAAACTGAAAATAAAGTATGAAAGAGCATGGCTGAACCTWTAAAGATTGAACAGATCAATATATGTTTATTCTTTTCCGAGATAATTAATACCAGTTTGTCTCATATGTTCCAAAACCATGATGATAATAGAAAAGCAAAAAATGTGAMGCGTCACTATAAATGTTTATTTTTCTCACATTCTGTTTTGAATTTCTGGAAATATATTTTCAAATATATTTACAACAACAACAACAACAACAAATATATATATATCCTTATATCCTTAAGAAGCTTTGAACAAACACATTTCAGAGCAAAATGTTACATAAGAGCCAAGTGCACTTCATTGTGTCATGTGATCATTGAAGTGAAACTACTGTCTGGGCAAAACAGCAGCTGTTGTGAGTGAACTAAACATGCCTAATGGAATTTTGGAGACTGTTGAAGCCCAGAAACAGGAGGTTTATACTCTGTTCATGCCTTTGCCATTTATCCAGCTGTCATGGACTTCTGTAATGATGCTCTTTCGTCAACCACTGAAGTGAAACTGAAACTGAAACTGTTAGAGGAGGAGGCGGATGCTGCTGTAAACTTAAACTGTTTTTAAAAAATGATTTATAATGTTTCACATGATCTTCAACAATCTTTGTAGTTAAGCTTTGATGTGCCTTTTGTCTGGTTCCAGTTTGCTGCCAGTGATGAACTAAACAATCACACTGCAGGCTAATGTATCTACTGTGACAAAATATGGGAGGTGAAGTTATACTGTAGTATTTTGAAAAATAACACCAAAATATGCACCAATGTGGGCTTGACCCTTTACTCTATGCCTTATACAACCCACGAGCTGCATGCATGGCCTGGTCCAAGCCCATTTAGAAAGTAGGCTGGTTGCGACAAGGAAGGCACCCGACATAAACCCTGGTCCAGATCTTGCAGATTAAATGATCTGGTGATGCGCCCCCTTGGATAAAATGGTTATATATTGTTTGGGCACTTGTGGGGTACTGTACCCAAAACTCTTTAACTCTTGAACTTGTTTTGAAACTGTAGTTTCTTGAACCATCTGAGAACAGATGTTAGTGAGATGGTCTCAGTGGAGTGCATGAGTACATGTTCATGTGTATGTATGAATCACTGTAAGTCATTCATGGTTAAGAGAGTGTATACTGTATGTTGTAAAGGCTGTAGTGTGTGAAAGACAGAATTACTAGTGCTTTGAGATGAGGAGAGCTGGAGTGCTGACACAGCAGAGAGAAAAGCAGTAAAGTAGGACGAGAAAAAAAGAAAGGAAGAACAAAATAAAATGGTGAACGTAGAGGACAGAGAGAGCACCAGAACCTCASATTGTCCTTACTRTGACTGTAATTTATCACAAACYGTCCCTCCAAAAATACTCCCCATATCTCAGGTAGAGTTCTGCGCTCTGATTGGCCAGAAGCTGTTGATTAATTCTCTACAACAGCAGCTCTGACAGTAGTGCAGGTGCATACCACAGGTTTATAGTAATGCTCTTGTCCTCTGTGTGTGTGTGTGTGTGTGTGTGTGTGTGTGTGTGTGTGTGTGTGTGTGTGTGTGTGTGTGTGTGTGTGTGACGGAGAGAGAGAGAGAGAGATATTTGACCTACCCAAAGCTATAACAAGAAATCTCTGGTGAATAAGTTTGAAATCTGACTCACGAAGCCTGACAGTCTGATCTTCATGTCGTATTATGAAGCATCCACAGGGATTAACGGCAGGAAGTGATGCGATGACAGAAGAGCTAATCAGAAACGACTGAGCTGATACAAATCCTGACCTCAGGCTGTCTGCAAAGTGTGAAAAATTACTGTCACAACAAATACAAGACATCATCTTGCTCACGCACACACACTCACACAAACACACACACACACACACACACTTGACTTGGTATTATACACAATGCTAAAACAACCAAAAGGGAGGATGTGTGAATTCACATCTTCATTCTTAGGTCAACAAGGCTTATAAGCCTTTTTACACAGCACCCGGGCGAACGTTCTGTCTCCTACAGCTGAATGAAGCTTTCTGATTAGCATAGCATAATGTCTTTAATTACACACTTACATTACCTAGAGCCCCAGCTGACCTGGCTACTGACCTTCATGTTAATATTTGTAAATATAGCATGTACCATATTAGGGCTATTCATACTTAGATCAGGCAGTCAAACACAGGAAGTATGCAAAAACACGACTTTGACTGAAAAAGTTTTATACTTATACTTATAAAACATGAATGGTMAGTAGGACCTTTGACCTCAGAGTACACAGTTATAGAAGGAATTGGTTTACAGTCGTACTATCTGGTATCATCCAAATGAGGATGGGTTCCCTTTAGAGTCTCTCAATTTTTCTTCCTCATGTCACCTCAGGGTTTTTTTCCTCGTCGCCGTTTTTATTTGTGGAATTTTTATTCCCTTAAATGCGCCAACTTCCATTGTGAAACGGTGCAAATACAACTAAAACTGAATTTAAATGAAATGACAAAAAAGCAAGAACTAGAACACAGGTGAAACCATTCAGGTAACAAACCAGAGAGAGAATGAGAGTGGAGACACGGGTGGGGACAAAAAGCATAACATCAAAAAATAAGCACATTGTAAGTGTTCATTAACTATTTGATTGTTTATCTATTAGTGTGTTTATATGCATTGCATTGATAATGCATTATTTATTTGATGGCTTGAACCATTTAACTTACACCACAATGAGACCCCTAAATAAGATGTGGTCCAAACAGTTAGCTTCAGAAGTCCCATAATTAGTTGATTAACATCCACCTTTGTGCAATGAGCATCACATGATCTGTCACATGACATTAGTATAAATACACCTGGTCTGAATGGACCTTTGAGAGAGGACAGGCGAACTCCATGTCCCATCAAGCATCACAGATTACAAACATGGCCACCAGAACCTACAACAACCCAACATGCATGCACACGGTCAGGGTCACTGGCGTTCGGATTGAATTCACCTGTTCCTCATTACCCACAATTACATAAGCAGCTGGAAAACCTTGCAGCATTATGAAATATTATTTAGTACATGCCTGTKTAAAGTTACTGTAACAAACCTTAGAGTTGTGTTTTGATGGTTGGCTTTTGACTTTTGCTTGGTGTTTGCCATTAAACCTCTACTCTTATATGCATTTGCATCCTTTTCCACCTTTATCATCTCTCAGCCCTGAGTCTGCAACACTACTATGCAAACAATGTGAAGTTATGGAAAAGTATAGATCAGGGTTGTGTTATAAAAACAATTCCCAAACTCTGAACATATCAGAGAGCCTGTTAGAACTAAATTGAAGGAATTTAACCAACGCCCAATGCCATCCATTCCACAGAACAGGGCTTTATGGAAGAGAGGTCAGAAAAAACACTAGTGCTTAGAGATAAAAAGAAGAAAACATCAAAATATATGGAAGAATTATCTCCGGTCACTGGTATCATCATATCACGACAAAATGTTATGACTGATCAGTGTATCTGCATATATAAAATCTTTTATTTGTTTGCTTGTTTGTTGGCTAGTTCATACTATAGTATTCCTCTACAGTAATACAGTAGTTCAAAGTWAAAAAAAAAGTAACAAGCTAGTTAATGCTATTAACTAGCAATTTTTTGCTGAAGGACAAAACTGGTAGTTTTTAGCCTGTGGAGTTTATTTTGCTGCCGTTTGAGCTCTCAGGGCTCCTCCATCACACTCAGCACAGTAAAATATTCACGCTCAGGTTAGCTGAAGCCAGAGAATAATTGAGGACGGTTAATAAACCGAGCCGTTAGAGCYGTTAGACTTCAGACCGCCATTACTCGTGTGTCAGTGTGTCGGCGTTAAGAAGAGCTGCAGCTCAGCTTTACACTCCGTGCACTATCAATCATCAACACACTCTGTCCTTTCTTAATGTATGTGCATGGAGGTGTGTGTGTGTGTGTTTCATACTGTACATCATAACATTATTCTGGTGTGTGTGGGCGTGAGTCTCCGCACCACTCAGAAATTTAAATTACTCCACAATCTGGGGCTGTTTTTAATGATAAAGACTGAGGATAGAGTGTGGATGACCTTTAACCTGCTGATAGACTGAAAATTAACCCTAATATGACAATCAGTTTCTCTCATTAAAATACAAAAAAATATCCTACTGTACACATTACTACACTGAAGCCCAGCTGTGGTGCAAGTTATGGCCCCTGCTTTCAGCAGACCTTGACACATACTGTAGCAGGACCCTTTTCCAAGCCAAAGCTGTTACATTGTGATGAGTCAATTGCAGTGCTTCTTTCTGTCACATTATCCCAATAGCAAAACTATGAGCTTACTGCTGTGAGTAACTTAAACAATTCAGTGAATTTTTGGACAATGTTAAAGCCAACAAAATGACATTTACTGCCGATGCAGTCACTCCAACGATAATAAATGGGAACAACAGGTATTCACCATATGCTTTGTGAAAAATTACATTATGTGATTCATATGTTGTGCGAACACCAGGTTATAAACTTAACAAGCCTATGTGGGAGTCTGTAGTGATTGATTTTTCAGTAAATATGTCTCTCTTTTTTTCTCTTTCTCCTGCTGTTACTAATGCTGGCTTTATGGAAGTCACAATTAAAGCATGAGTTTGTTCTAGTTTTTATTCAATCTTGACCAACATATTATTGATTGTAAATTACATTTTTAAATAACCACAAACATAATTACATAATTACCATGGAGGTGAATTTATAGAGTTTATAGAGTTATAGAGAACACCAAAATTCACACTGATATAACATAAATATTTTAACACAATACTTTGGATGCTTATAAAAACCCTATATACAGTAGATATACTTTTAAAAGCCTTGTGATTAAAAAATAAAAACATACACAAGCTATTCTCTATCTACCTCTTGCTTTGTTTGAAAAAAAAAAAAACCAAGCTTGCTTTTTATGAATTCTCATTTCGCTGTCAAACTTTTCACCTCACCAATAGCAGAACAACAGAAGAGAACCAAGTACTGAACCTTGAGGGACACCAGTGCAGAGTGTGCATGGAGCAGATGTGGATCTCCTACAAGTCACTTCTGTGACTGACCTTCCAGGTAGGACATCACTAGAAGTCACCAGTGACTAGTTGCTCATTTCTCCAAAGCAGGTTTCTTCAGTATGGGAGTAACCTGTGCTCTCTTGTATGCAGCAGGAACATGAGCAGATGTTATAGAAGTGTTGCTGATAGTCGTGATGAAGGGGGGATGTTTTATGAGATGAACAGTAGCAATGTGAATGAGGTAAGTAAGTAGCCAAACTAAACACTATTTATCTATAATATTGTATATTTTTAGAACACCCTTTACAGCTTAAAATTCCTGCAATTACACACACACACACGCAAACACACACACACACGCACACGCGCACACGCACACGCACGCACACGCACACACACACACACACACACACACACACAATAAGAATCACCTTCTCACCCTGTAACATCTGCTCGCTCTAATAACTTCAGTTTCTACCAGAGAAAATCAACACGTCCAGCACAACACCTTTCTTCTTTTATAAAGGAGCTTTTTCATCTGCTGCAATTTGTACCGTGTTCAACACACACACACACACACACACTCTTTTCTCCCACCTGATAATGGGGACCTAAACTCAAGTGCTACAATTACCTGTGATGGTGTGTGTTCGTGAACTTGGATCAGTGTGGGAGTTAGTGAGAGAGGACAAAAGAGCAAGAGATAGACAGAGAGAGAAAGACAGAAAGAAAGGAAATAAAAAGAACAGAGATTAAATAACTCGCTTGTACTTTTGAAAATCTTGCAGTACCTTTGGAAAATAATTTTCTTCCCCCCCAATTGCCTCAACATATATACACACACACACACACACACACACACACACACACACACACACACACACGCACACACGCGGACACACACACACACACACGCGCACACACACACACTTTGCTTTTTTTGCGACCATTTCTCTCTTCATTTTTAGCAAAAATGTGTGTGTGTGTGTGTGTGTGTGTGTGTGTGTTTGTGCATGTGTCTGTAATAGAAGATAAGAGAGAGTACAGGTCATTATGTGAGATGAACCTGCCTTATCACAGTAAACAGAAAATTATCTATAAATCCTAATGTGATGCCTGTTTGATTCTTAAACAATTTTAACAGAGATGTCGAGTCCTGCGCTCCGATTGCTCAGAAAAAGTTGATTAATTCTCTATAACAGCAGCTCTGACAGTAGTGTAGGTCTATATTACTGGAATGCATTCGTTCTAACACTTTACTACATTATGGTTTCCATAGTAACAGCTCAGAATCCCAAAACTGCGGTGTAAATATCGATAACGTAAGGAAGACAAATGAGGTGATTAAAATTCATTCATATCCAGAGAGCGAGACGCTATCAGCTGTCTTAGTGCACCTCAGAGAGTTGCCGCAGTAGTACAGGGGCAAAAGGTGAAGGCAGAATGCTTTTATTTTGTACTAACACTGGGCTTGGACTTTTCTCAGGAATAAATTAGATTTTTAAAGGGATCATTTTGTTTGTACTTTCATTAATAGAGCATATGTTAAATGGAGTGTTAGCATAGCTGAGATGTGTGAAGGAGACAAAAAAGTGAAGAACATTTTCTCGTTTATAAATAGTCTGTGGCATAAGGAGGTGGCGCGAGGGGAATAATGCGACACAGTGAAGGGCGCAGCGCTTATGCTTAGTGAGCAGGAACTTAAAAATCTGCTGCTTTAAGTACTGAGTTTATTTTGCATACCAGTGTTCAGGGATCAAAGCAGTCATCCCTGACTATTAAAGCCTTCCATTCCAATTTATAGCACCAATATCACTCATTTACCAACAAATGGTGTAGTAAAATGAAGAAATATGCCTCTGCATTACTGGATGAGAACAGCCCAATACAGCCCCATAAGCAATAATCTCCCAACAGAGGCAGCCAGAGGAGCCAAGCAACTGACACAGCACCAGCGCTGTTGTTTGATAATGACTCATGAAAGAGATGGTCAGCATCCAAACAACCACTTGAATAAAAGCAGAAATTGTTTAATCGTAACATGATGCGTGATGGGTTATCAGACGTACAGTGACGTGAAACCTTATTAGTTCAGTTGTAAACTTTTTTTTGTTGTAATTAAAATTATAAGCTTTACACTTATTTACAGTGTAAACTACTATAAACTTCAGAGTGATTAAAAAAAATTATACTTTAGTATAATTTATTATAATTTATACTGTATACTGTACATTGGTCAGAACACACTATATCAATGATATCTTTATGTTTCATACTTTGGAGAACCTGATACCAGTCTCCGAATTTGTCAAGACATCACGCAAATGTGTCTGGACAGAATTTATTGAAACTTTGCCAGTCCTTCTGTATTTGCCTGAAGTTAAATTTGCCATAAATTAAATCAAGACGTTAAAGGTMAAAAAGTAATGAAAAACCTTATGAGCAGTTTTGTGCCAGATTACGTCACAGAATCTAGTGCTGTTCTGGACAAATTTAGTGCTTTTTGGTTGGTTCGCATTGCTGTATAGAGCCAATAGATGCAATAGTTTACCATAAATACACAGAGAATGCGTAAGACATACAGTAGGAATGACTGTAACACCTTCAAAGGCATGGGGGAAGCATGGGGGTGGAAACATCATGCTTTGGGGCTGTTTTTCTGCAAAGGGACCAGGATGACTGATCCATGTAAAGGAGAGAATGAATAGGGCCACGTATTGTGAGATTTTGAGTGAAAACCTCCTTCCATCAGCAAGGGCATTGAAGATGAAACGTGGCTGGGTCTTTCAGCAATGACAATTACCCAAAACACACTGCCCGGGAAACGAAGGAGTGGCTTCATAAGAAGCATTTCAAGGTCCTGGAGTGGCCTAGGAAGTCTCCAGATCTCAACCCCATAGAAAATCTTTGGAGGGAGTTGAAAGTCCGTGTTGCCCCGCAACAGCCCCAAAACATCCTTGCTCTAGAGGAGATCCGCATGGAAGAATGGGCCAATATACCAGCAACAGTGTGTGAAAACCTTGTGAAGACTTACAGAAAATGTATATAACAAAGTATTGAGATGAAATTTGGTTATTGACCAAATACCTATTTTCCACCATAATTTGCAAGTAAATTCTTTAAAAATCCTACAATGTGATTTTCTGGATTTTTTAAATTTATTTTATTTTGTCTATCATAGTTAAGGTATACCTATGATGAAAATTACAGGCCTCTCTTATCCTTTTAAGTGGGAGACCTTGCACAATTGGTGGCTGACTAAATACTTTTTTGCCCCACTGAATGAGCAGTTTTGTGCCAGATAATCAACCGGACGTTTTGACAGCGTAAGTATGCATCTTAAATCGACCGCTGGACAGAATTTAATGAATCATTTGCAGTACTTACAGTAGATATCTGTAGATAAGTTTAAACAAACACCCGCACCAATAGATCACTCACTCACTCATCATCAGTACCGCTTAATCCTGTATTCAGGGTCACGGGGGCCTGGAGCCTATCCCAGGAGACTTAGGGCACATGGTAGGGTACACCCTGGACAGGGTGCCAATCCATCGCAGGGCACACAGACATACACACACTCATTCATACACTAAGGGCAATTTGGGAACGCCAATTAGCCTAACCTACATGTCTTTGGACTGTGGGAGGAAACCGGAGTACCCGGAGGAAACCCACCAAGCACGGGGAGAACATGCAAACTCCATGCACACAGAGACGGGAATCGAACCTGGCCGGGTATCGAACCCGGACCCTGGCGGTGCAAGGCAACAGTGCAAACCACTACAGCACCATGCCGCCGTTGCACCAATAGATATTAATTAAAAAAGCTAAACTGAATATTTTTACTTCTACGACTGCTARGTATTTTCTCTGCTGAAACAAAAGTGCTGAAGTGGTATCAGTTCATTTTAACACATCGAAGTTGTTTCAAGACATAACATACGGTAAACTTTACCCGATTTACTTTTTTCGATTTTTCAACTGTCATTCAATCTCTGATTACCGAACATGAAGTGTATTTGGCTGATGATGAAAGAAGAACGATTTAGCTTAAATAAGGCGTAAAATACTTAATCTTACACAATTAAAATTTTTGTATTAATAAGTTCGGTAGAGAGTTCTGCTGTTCAGAACGACAGGCAGACATGTACTGTACGTGGGCTTCAACCTGAAATAATATTATCCCAATATATCATAATAATATCACATTAAAGCTGATCAGCTTATTTTTAGCTTTAACTTTTTAACTATTCATTTGTGCTAAACTCATTTGTGCTAACACTATTGTATTAACTTTATCTTTAACACTCAAGAATTTACCATGGTTTAGTTTAAACTTTACAGTGATTTAAGAGTGCAAATATTACAGTAAATTTGATTGAAAACTTTCCTATATTCTGTTTAAATTATGTAAACTTTATTTACRTTTATTGGCTTTACAATTGATAAGAAACTGACAGTGTAAACAGTGTAAATTTAAGGGTTTCATACATTGTGAATTTTATGGTGATTTACAGTTTAATAGTAATAGTGATTTACATTGTAAACAAAATCAAAATTGTAAAAATTTAAATGCTGTGGGCTTTTGGATGATTCAGATTGCGGATTTACAGTGTAAACAATGTATAGTTTGAAGAATTACAGTGTCAATAATACAAACTGTTYTTACAGTGTACAGATAGTGTACACCCAGCCATATTACTATACACTCCATTTTATAACTTTACACCCTGGCATATAGTCTCAAACCTTGACTTATGACTTTAATGCAATTCAATTTTATTTGTATATCAAAAATAGCAACAACTATATTAAACCCTTAAATCCCAAAGGATACAGAACTGTGCCGGCAACACAGCATAGGTCAATGACGATTACTAAAAAATATATGTGCTTTTATGGAAGCCTTGTCCGTGTGTGCTAATAGGCAGGCTTCAGACATCAAACTGTGAAATATTTTTTTTTTCTCGGATAGTCAGGTAGAACGAAGGTTTTCATTAGTTTTATAACATGTAAATTTTACCATTACTAGAGTATGGGAAGGAAGTAAATATATAGATCCTTTAAAAAAGATATTATTATTTATTTCATCATAGACCAACCAAAAACAACCATAAAAACATGCGATCATATGTATTTATGCTATTTGTCCATGTAASCCATTTTTTGCTCAGTCATGTTTGCATAGTTGGTTAAAGTGAAATTTGTCACACCAGCTTTCCAGCATTATAAAATTCTGAATTTACACTATTTAAGTTTATCCCTATAAATTTAGCCCTAATGAGCATGCTGAAGGTGACATTGTTGAAGAATTATGTTGAGATAATATGTGGAAGAAACCCTGAGAGGAACTTAAATCAACAGGAAACCCATCCTTGTTTGAGTGACAGTGGTTAGAGCAACTATAAATCATTCCCTGGGTGCTATAGGGTCAAAAGTGCAATTTTAGATCCAGGAACTTTATTATAGTTTTAACCTGAGGTCTATTTTGTTGAAGTTATTAACTGTGGATTTATGAAGTCCTAAAGCTATCATAGCAAATATATTCATATCATTTGCAGTTCAATGCTATCTTCATGGTTCCTAAGTATGTCTTTAGGCCGTTCATATGGCAGCATCCTCAGCAGTGTTAGTCAGTGCTTCTGTTCTTGCTGCTTCAGATGTTGACAAAACTCTTCAAACTAGCCATTGATATGAATAATGTTGATATTGCAGTTGATTTACTTTGGCAGGATCCATCAGGGGTTGAGCACCCTGTGTGTTATTTTTCTTAAAAAAATATTTGACTTGCATCAGAAGTACTCTACTGGAGAACTCTTCTATAGAAAAAGAAGATTCGGCCCTTATACTTACATCCTGCCAGACGGTTGTGGTCTAGCCAGATCTTAACCCTCTTGTTTTTCTTAGCTTAAAGAAATACTCTAACCACAGACTAATAAGGGTTGTTTTCACAGTGGTTTAACTGGAACATCCTATGAAAAGGATGATGTCCTTGCAGACACCTTTTTCAGTCATAAGTGTGTTCATTGTGGTTTGTGTATATTTTATCCATTTGAGAGGTTTCCTTACACTGAACAGCAATAGCATTAACACCACTGAATGAATGGATTATCAGTTATACCTCAGTAACCTGCTGACAGGACCATGGGCACCCAAGGCTCACCCATGCCTGCAGGGACCAAAGGCCAGCTTGTCTTGTCCGTTCCCACAGATAAGTAAGTCAATTTACTGTAGGTACTGTACAATACTGTACAATACCCCCCCCCCCCTACACACACACACACCTCCCACACATAACCCACAGCTCCCACCCAAAGGATTCACTGCCACGTCCTGGTGCCAGACATCAACAGGGATGTTAATAGTTTTAATGTTATGGTTGATTTGTGTACATCAACCTTCTTATGGTTGGGGGTGTTATGTACAAACATGTTTTTGTGGAGTTCTGCAGGTATTCTCTATTCCTTACTTTGTCACTGTATCTCGCCTTTTCTTGCCAAGCAGCTTGACAAAGCAGTCTTGTTGACAGCCACCACACTTTGTCTTATTGTTTGCTACGTCCCTGGTTTACACATTATATAAGAAACTGTTTTGGAAACAAAGATTTTTGTAAAGGTTGCTTCCCTTGAGTTGGAACACAGTGATGGCTTGCAAATAATGAGAATTCCAATCAGAAGACTATACGTAGTAACTTACAACTTCACACACCTACTTACAGTACAACTCTACACTCTGACTTACTTAATACCCCAACTTAAATCTTCAACTTCACATACTGACTTAAAATTTTTTACAACAATTTAACCTACACATTTTCACCTCAACCTACAACTTTACACCCTGACTTACAATTTTACACCTTGAATTTGCATCTTGACGGGCAACTTTACACCCTGTATTTTCAGCTGGGGTAAGATTGAGATCTGAAGGTGCTGAACCACACTTAGCTTTAAACGGCACATCGACTCTTTTCCACAGGAGATTGCTCAAGGTATTGATCCAGGGCCTTCGTTTTTTCCTGGATTGACATTGATGTTCAAATTCACATGCTTTCTGTTGTAAGTGCCAATACAATTTATGTTTATTAAGCAATGTTGAGAATCCTCTACATGGTTTCTGAAGATGCTGTATAAAATTAATCCATAATACACACCACTTACATAGATAGGACTTAAATGTGAATTTACTTCCACATTACACTTGTTTTCCTGTTAGTTCATAGTCTACAATGCAGCAAATCTTAGATAGTTTTTAGAGGTCTGAATAAAACTCTATAAAACTTAATGTGGACAAGAAATATAAACTGTCTTATCATTCTTTGACATTTTGCAAATATAAATATAATTGGGCTACTATTCACCCAAGCCGAGGCACTGAGCGTTCTGTAAGAGATGTGGCAGAAAGCTGAATTATAGGTTCTGAAGATTACAGACGAGACTGCTAGGATATGGTGTTTGGTAATTATTTTACATTTAATTTCAGATCAAATTATGATTTTGATTGCTTTCTAGATTCAGGTTAAAAGATTCAATGTCTCCACGTATTTGATGGTACAGTATAAGTGAGGCAAACCAAATGCAGTGTCAAAGGTACATTATTATGTTCCGATGTACAGTATGTTGTTAATGTATGTTATAAAGATACATAATATGATGTTATAATAGACATCAATTTATTTATTTTTTACTATTTGAATCTTCATTCATTCATTTTTCATATTTATTAAAACTAAGAGAATTCTTCAAAGAATTGTTGTAGCAGTCTTGATGATATGGTACGTAATGATGAGTAGTGTTGATCCAGCTTTCAGCTCTTGGGCAAGACATTCAGAGGCTTTACAGTAAATTCACCCAGCTCAATGTCATTACACACAAACTGTGTTTTTTTTTTTCTGTTTTGCCTGAATGAATGATGGGAATGATAGGTTGAAGGAACATATATCATGTTGCTACAGCACTAGTGTGAGTTTAGCTGTATACTATAAACATACACTGCGATTTCATTTTAAGTATCAAATCACTCAGCGGAACGGACTTTATAACCAGTGATCCAGCAGAGCTTATCTCAAAGAACTTGTCTCAGCTGTCAACCTTCCTAGAACATAAACATAAACCGGTAGTGTTTGGACATTCATACATTTAGGTTTACAGGGAGAAGAACACACAAGTTTAAGGTTGCTTCAACATACATTACCACTCAAAGGTTTGGGATCACTTGCAAACATCTTTGTTTTAAACATTCTACAACAATTTAGATCTATTTGATCTGCTCTATTTTCTACATTCTACAACAATACTGGGGATTTTAAAACTATGAAACGACACATATGGAATTAGGTAATTATGTAACAACAACAATAAAAGTCAGTTGTTATTTTAAGACATGGATGTCAGCCTTTCTGGAATAGTTCTTGCAAGAACAGTGTTGTCAAGAGCATTTGCAAAACCCATCAAGCACCATGATGAAATTGGCTCTCATGAAAACCTTCTCAGAAAACCCAAGACCAAAACTTACCTGTGCTGCAGAGGAGAAGTTCATTTAGAGTTACCAGCATCAAAAATCACCAATTAACAGCACCTCGGATTATTGCCGTTAGGAAGGCACATCTCAGTATGAAATGTTCAAAGGTGATCATTGCATATTTTGGACGCGTTCGGCATTGCTTTACAATGTAAAAAGAATAAAAACCAGCTACGACCATACAGTGTAGTTAGAAAGCGATCCCAAATTTCATTTAGAGGTTGCTTTCACACTAGGGACACAGATCAAAGTGCAATACCTAGCACCACCTGAAAAGGTGATCTCGAGTGTGCACAGTTTGAATAAGACATGAATGATAATCGTACCTAAACATGAAAGATTATAAAATGATGTCATCAACATCGGCTGCTTCTCTAATGTTGCATAATCAACTCCTTCCTTCAAGAAACAAGAAGCAGAAAGAGCTGCTGTTGTAGAGAATTAAGTAACACTTTCTGACCGCAGGTAATTTGGGCTGCGATATGCTGTGTTGTAGAGCATCAAAATTAAAAATGAAATTAAATGGAAAATGATTTAAGAACAAACAAAAATATTTTTGTAGTAAGAAGGATTCAGCCAAGCAGAACAGAGGCAGAAGAGCCACTGATAAAAAGCACCAGTGCCCCTCACCCCCCACACACACTATCTCTCTCACACATACTGTGATACACACTCTGTGACACATTCCACCAGCACAGTCCGTCACTCTGCCGTCGCCTTTTCTCCTAATTACGTCTGGCTTTGAGTGTTACTGAAGCCAGAGGTGTTAGTTTGTAGCTCATCACTGATGTGAGAGGTGTGTGCGTGTGTGTGTGAGGGAGAATTGAGCTAGGAGATCCACATCTTCAGTACTACAGGATTAGAGGAGATGTGAGGTGTATTAGACCTGGCTGTGCCCTAGTGTCATTTGAAGGCTAAGGTTATTCTCTCATCTGTGCCTCCTTAAAGAAAAGTTTACCATGTGGTTTGTGTTCTGTTGTTTCTCCCATGCTCTGAACTGAAGAACTTGTGGAGAAACTTCTTAGCACATCATCAGGATGGGAGAAAAAAAAATTCCACAGGAAACTCGTTAAAGGACCAGTTACTCCTGCTTATGCAGCAACTGAATGGAGAACGCAAAGTTGTACAGACTGACCGATGTACAGTAGCTTGAAGATCTTCACACACAGACGATGATTGTTTGATCTCAGGACAGGTCCTCACACCAACAATGAGCTCACCACTCACTCGTGATAAGTGTTTGGAAATCCAAATGTCGTTAGTGAGGCGTAACCTCAGATGAAGCATATGGCGGGTCATTAGCACGACTGAGCATTTGATGGACCATATGGTGGAGCATTAAGAGCATTTAGCATTAATGTTTTCCAAACTGGACTGATGCTTTCTGACTGGGTTCAACAGCAAGTTCAATATTTATTCTACACTAGCTGTTTATACATGCTGACTAATAATGCATTGATAATCCATTGAATAGCTCCAACAGAATGTAAAAAAAATGACACTAACATCAGCCTGGATGATATTTCTAATTGTACATAATAACCATACGAGTTGAACTCAGCTGTAGACACATTTATTTTTGCAAACAAGTTCACATTATAATTTTAAACTGATTGTTCTGAAATCAGACAGCATGTGGAGTGACATCGAAGTCAGACATACCATTTAAAGGAAGATTATAAAGTAGCCAGATGTTTCTAAGGACAGCATGACTGAGCGCTCAGCTAACAAGATATACTCATGATTAGCTAACTGTTACATGCTGAGATAATGTTAACTACTGTACATGAGTGCTGCGCTCTGATTGGTCAGAAGGTGTTGATTAATTTTCTCTGACAGCTCTGACAGTAGTGCAGGTTTATATTAATGGGTTTACTCTAATACACTATGGTTTCCATAGTAGCAGCTCAATCACATGGACGTGTACAGCGCACGCTCCACTGATAATAAACAGGTTTTTAAAATGTTTAGTGTTTTCCATAGGGGGCAAGGTGGAAGGAGTCTCCAGTGTCAGTGCTGTGAAACAGTCAAAAGTAAAGCTGTAACTGTAAGCTCTCACACATATTAAGGACAGAGGAGTGTACGATTCTTTGTGCTTTCTCAGCCAGATGCCAAGCTGAGATTCTTCTCTTATTAGGGCCCAAGCACTATAAGGTGCGCAAGACCCTCTTGTTTTCCTAAGGACTTTTTTCTCACCCTTTTGGACTTTTTCGGGGGTCTTAATATGATCGAAAACACATGAAACTTGGCAGACAGGTTGGACTCTGCTGCCATCAGGATGCCTGAGAGTCTCGTGGCCCGGGGCCCCCAGGGGACCCCACATGAGATTTTGCTGCATAGCTCATACACACTTTCACGTAGGCACACGAAACTCGGTACACATTTAGAGTTTATCGAGCCGAACAACTTTCGCACTGCATGTCCTGGGCTCAACTCAACAGGAGCCCGGTTATTTTGGGTCATTTGCAAAAACACACCCGATTGATTTTGATATACTCCTCCTAGGGAATTTATACGATCGTCACCAAATCGGGCCGAAGAGATCTAAAGACATTGAGGATTCAAAATTGCGGAGGGATTTTCAATATCTCAAACGGGCCAGCCGTGATAATTTCTTAAACTTACACCAAAAAATTATTAATGATCGTAAAAATGATCGCGATGGTTTTTTCGAAGTCTTAACACACTGGATGGCACAGTGTGCTTGGGCCCGTCATCGTTGCTTACAACTATATTTAAATTTGAAATGTTAATATAATTAAATAAAATGATGTCATGATGTTTATTACATGAACTGTTATACTTATTGTCAGTTTGCTGTGAAGGGGGAGGAATAAAATGTTCCCTTTCTGTCTTTCCCTCTACAGTCAGACTTGACATATTGAAAGAATATAAATATACAGTATATGTTTTTAAAAATGCAGATTTCATGCTTTGTCTGAGAGTTTTGCCGCAGTCAACACATACACACTTTAAACTCTCTAAACTTTGTGGGAAATTGCAGCTGTAATGTATTTGCGGCTCGGCAGCACCCTGAGCTGGCAGAATTGCTGATTCTGTCGCGGAGACTAATGATGTTGACCGTTCACACCTAATCTGGGAGCGGGACTGGGAAAGCACATTTTCTTTTAATAAATGGTAAGATAAATAACCGTATTAATACCTAAACAGCTGTTATTAGCCTTACAAGCTTCATGGCTCCACAGAGGCAGCCGTGAGATGGAGAGATGGAGAGAATGAGATATTTATGAGGGATATATCAGTATAGGCTTATATACTGGAAAAAGCATTGTCTTTTGCATTTTAGGACATTGCCACAGGCTTTAAAGCACAGCAAGACGGGAATAAGTCCAAATACCAAGCTGTTAAAGCAAAATTTTATACTAAAAGCTCAACACAGTGAATGTGACAATCATCTGGTCCCAGCAAAAAGAACATTTCCACTCTATCGCAAATGCACTGCAATCCTAATGTAACTAACAAGTAATGCAATTCAACAGAGCTCAAATTTGTACTTTCTGTATAAATCGGCCTTAAATCAGCAAGATTACTTTCTGTAATTTCACATTGTGGCTAACAGCTGGAATGTTATCCAGGCGACTATGTTGAAATAAAGTAACACTTTTAGCAATAATCGCTGTCACAAAGCAGCTTTACAGAATATAAGTTCAGTATGTTTGTGAAAAGTTTAAATGTTCAAATTTATCCTTGTGTCCTGAATTATTGATTTCAACGTTCGTGGTGATTCTCGGTGTATAACAAGCTCAGTTTATGTCTAATGAAACTTCAGTTTCTCTAAATGCTTTTGTTATTAGTTTTTGTTTCTTAGTTCACCTTGGATGTTTTATTAGTAAATCCTGCTGTCTGTAGAGGGCGTGGCACATAACATACATTATCTGTGTTAATTTTTGCTCAAAAGACTCATGCTGTATCTGTGTTTTTAAGCCCAGGTCACACCACTGCACAGGAAAAGATTGACCTTTGCATGTTTCTCGTTTCTGATTTTGATACCCTTGCGTTTGATTTGTTTACACAGTTAAAAAGATGAGTAAACAAATAAACCAGCTCTACAGTTTCCTTGAATGTATTTTGGGATAATATCAAAGTTTACGTCGTACTTATAGTGTTATTTTGCAGAAACCTGTCAACATTTCCATGAGCTTCCCTGACAGCTGTTAGAAAACTGCAGATTTAAGTTAAAGACTAGCCTGACCTTTTAGTTTCATTCTGCAGCATTACTGCACACACCTCATCTGTCTGAATGTGGCATGAAAAAAAAAAAAAAAAAAAAAAACAAATACTCCATGTTCAAGTGTTAGGTTTTTTTTTTTAGGATGCTTTATCTGTTCCATCTAAATATTGTGTTTGTTTAGTTCCACCCTGAGTGCGTAGATTTCTGTCTTATGTTTGTTCGTGCTAAGTCATATATTTTGTGCCTCTTGTCATTCTTTATACCTTGTGTGTTTTCTACAGTTAGCACACAAGAACATAAACCAGAAACATACACACATCATGATTAAATAATATCATTTTATATTTAGTGAATATATTATATTTAAGGACCAATTTTGTGAATATTGTATTTTCTTAACAAATCAGCTCATTTTTAATGATGTGCTTTAAAACACCTAAAGGAAACACTAGATCGTACACTAACAGAAAAAAAAATTGTTCACAGAGACCCAAATATGTTTTATAGAAGAAAGTGCATAGGGCTGAGCATGGCGCCCTGAGGAACTGCGTTATTTACACCTAACTAACAATAAAGTGTTATTATATAACATGGCTCTGCTTTCAGAAGTGTTTTTCTCCATCTGCCCCCCTGCTGTGCATCTCCTTCAGCCTTGCTATCATAACCCTCACCATGTTTTGAGCAGGATTACTGTTCCATGTTTCCCAACTGCTGAACAGCAGTTTTGGGATATTACCTTACACAGAACACACACGTCTACAAACACTCTGCAGCTCAGATTCTATTATTCAATCCCTCTTTGTATTTCTTTCATCTCTCCATTTCTTCTGTCCATCTCATCTGCTGTGCTGTGATGCGGTGCTGCTATTGGTAACAGAGCCATCTGTCTTACACACACACACACACACACACACACACACACACACACACACACACACACACACACACACACACACACACACACACACTTGCTAAGAGTGACTCAGCTATATAGCTGTGAAAGGTCATGATGAGCCAAAAATCATAGTTATTACTGCAGTTTTTTTTTATTTGTACAAATTTTAATCTCAAAGGTAAATCTGTTGCTCTTTATATATTTCCACAAAGTCAGAGCAGACTGCACCTATACTGGTTTATAAAACAACTCTATCTGCGCTATCTGTGGGGCCCAAGCACAAATAGCGCCCCAAGTGGCCACTTCATTTTTGCTTTGATTATGGCTGTGTAATCGTTTTGATAAGCTTATGCAATGTCACAGCATTTATTTCTATCCAGAGTTGCATTAATTTATTGATGATGAGAGAAATAGCCCACTGTGTAAAGTATTCTCCATCACATCCCAAAGATCTTCAATGGAGTTAAGGGCTGGACTCTGTGGTGGCCAATCCAGGTGTGAAGATGATGTCTCATGCTCTCTGAACCACCTTTTCAAAATTTGAGCCCAGCATGAATCCTGGCATCGGGAATATCTCTGTGCATTAGGGCAGAAAAAAATGTAGATGGAAAAACCTGGTTATTCAGTATATTGAGATTGTCAATAAGTATATTAAGATTACCCTGTCCATGGTGTACCCTGTGTCTTCTGGGATAGGCTACAGGCCCCCCGTGACGCTGAATACAGGACTAAGCGGTATAGATGATGAGTGAGAATGAGTGAGTATACAGTATTAAGACCAAGCTGACCAACTAAAGTAACCCCAGATCACAACACCCGCCCCTCACGCTTCTGTTGTATAGTAGGCACTAGGCATGATGGGTGATCACTTCATCTGCCTATTTTCCAATAATTCACCATTATCCTTCCAGGTTTTAAATTCTTAACCTAATTTTATCAGTTTCAGCGATCTCCTTAGTTGTTTTCTTTGCTTGATATAGGGCAATAATTGAGTAGCATCTTTGACATAAACATAGGATATGTCTTCTGGAATAACAGAGTTAAGTTCCAACTAACACTAATGCTAAGAAAGCACTCTGTGAACTGTTCATTCATGATCACTGAACTGCAAATGTATGTACTTCTGAAGACGAGAGACTCTGCCTTCAGAGCAACCGACAAGGTAGCCCTAAAAACAGCAAGAGCCAAACTTTCCCGGGCCACCAGAAAAGCAAATCGCACACACACTCGGAGAACTCAGAGCCACTTCAAACACAGCGGTGAAACACAACATGTGGCATTGCATATAACAGCAATGAGGACCACCCCTCCTCCCAAAGACCGGGTGCTGTATCTCAACATGCCTCATGTGAGAAACCCACCTAAACCCACCTAAAGCGGCCGGACCAGACAATATCCCTGCCAGTCTGCTTAAAGAATGTGCTGAACAGCTGGCAGGTGTTTTTACCGAACATCTCTCTGAGCAGTGCCGTCGTTCCCACGTGCTTCAAGACCACCACCATCGTCCRTGTACTGAAGAAGTCTTGACTGTGTCCTGCATCACTGACTACCATCCTGTTGCACACACAGTTAATGTCATTATAACGATAACAACTTTCACTACCTCTACTCACTATCACAGTATATTGTATATATATATCAGAGTATATTGCATTTTTTGTGTTGTCTCTTGCTACAGTAGTACTTAAAATATTTTTTGTTCATTTATGGTGTCAATTTGGTTTGTCTTACTTAGTCAGCTAATTAGGTGGCCTAGTTAGTTAATTTATGTTGCATGTATGTAGCACCTTGATCCTGGAAGAACACTGTTTTGTTTCACTGTATACTGAACTGTATATGGTTGAAATGACAATAAAAGTCTACTTGACTTGACTTGAGAAGCTACTCACTGCATCAGTTAGGGTAAGGAAGGCTGCATTTGATGCTATGATGTAATCAGCGTTCAAATATGGCCTTCGAACGATGTTGCCCCTGAATTGAGTATGTCTGTTAGGTCTTCTCTTACATCTGTCTTCTACTTTATCTGTCAAACGGTTGTAGGATTGTTCGTGATTGTCTCTGTGATCTTCATGTTTTGTTCACTGATGTGTTTTGCTAATTAGCCCTGTTAGTTTGATGATTAGAATTAGCATTAGTCTATAGTTTCTACCCAAGCCATAAGCACAGTATTTTCTGTTTGGAGTTTGTGTTTTGAGATGTTTAAACTTTATAAAAAAAACTGCTCGTGCATTCTACTGCTTATGTAACAATCTAACGAACGCTGGCATGCTTTTTCCACAATGCAGATTATCATATTGACACGACACACCAATATTCAGCTTAGTCACCTCAACAACAGCACTGACCTGATCAGTTTTATTCTGCATCACACAAGTAAAACGATAAACATGAGTCAGAACTGAACACCAGATATTTTCTCTTGTAATTATGTGACAAAGCATTTAATTATTATGGCATAAAGCATATAGATGATTTGTCCCTTAATAAAGAGATGTTTTCACATAATTAAGACAACTATATAACCTTTATAACACACCGAGGCATTGGTGCATTAGTGTTCCATCAGGAACACTAAGGTGAGTCGATGTCACACACAAATTTATCTCAGCACTTGTCATCCATGTGTGTAAGAGTGTTGGTGTTCCATCACAATAAGCAACGCATTCAAAAAGGCTTCTGATTAGTGACCAGATCCAGATTAATATCAAGCCGCAATCTCTTAATTAGCATCGTCTCATGGTAATGCTAAATGTCAGGGTGCTAACAAAGGGATAATTAGCTGAGCAAATGCACGCATTCCTCTTCACCCCTACACTACTACACTATAAAAGCATTTAATTACACAGTAGGGGAGACGAGCGGAGGTGAAAAGAATTGCGACACAAAACCAGACAAAAGTACGATGAAATGGTTCCGATAATATATGCTAAAACACACGCTAACAAGGAACACTTTCAAGTGTACAGGAAAGAGAATGTCATGACTAGAAATTAGATAACTAGCAGTTTGTATAAAATAACYTACAGAGAGCAGTGCTAAAGGCTAAGCACACGTGCCCTGATAAACACACACAAGCCGGTCCAGAGAAAAATAACCATAATGAAATGCAAAGAGATTCATTTATTATATGTGAACAGCGATACGTTCCTCTTTACTATTAGTTGTTATTACAGGATTATAAGCACAAGTTAATATCACTTAAGTGCAAGTGTTACAATTGTGGAAATGTATTATCATTTAAAAACAAACTTTTATTGTTTATGCAATTATGTACGGTATGAGTAACGGGTAATTTTGTAAAATATCACACCTTAGAGTCAAAGAATCTTAAGATCTATTAGTGCATTAACTTTTATTTTTTTATTTACATTTATCTTAAAATGCATACTCATGTCTTTAACATTTAAACTTGCTTTAATATTTATATGTCATATTGGGTCTTTCATGTGCGCACAATAAATAATACATAAATAATAATCTATAACAAGGTGAATGAATATGTCATTTGGGATGCTTCTAATTGAAATAATGGGTGGAGACAATGCAAAATAACTGAACCTCCTTCACATCATCATCATCAACAGCAACATTGTGCTTAACTGCTTCCTGAGAGCAGGATGAATAATAACTAATGTAAATTAAGCCAATTACTATAATTATGTCTCAGTGTCTTAAAAAAGTTTGTGGAACTGCAGTAAAAGTAGTTTTATGTTTAATATTCACTGTGGCATTAAACAACATTTACATTTATCTTACATCTAAACACTAATACATATTATACAATACATTAATACTAACACACAATACATAGAGTACTTCATTTATGTCTTTAATGTACAGGGTGGGCCATTTATATGGATACACCTTAATAAAATGGGAATGGGAAATCTTTTCAAGATGGGTGGTGACCATGGTGGCCATTTGGAAGTCGGCCATCTTGGATCCAACTGTTGTTTTTTCAATAGGAAGAGGGTCATGTGACACATCAAACTTATTGGGAATTTCACAAGAAAAACAATGGTGTGCTTGGTTTTAACGTAACTTTATTCTTTCATGAGTTATTTACAAGTTTCT
>QMIH01002546.1:11902-26352 GCA_003987875.1 Clarias batrachus | reverse complement strand
ACACACACACACACACACACACACAGTGTGTGTGTGTTAAAAAATCCCCACTTTATGACAATATTTTAAAATATAAATAATATTTTAGAAATACACAGAGACTTATATGAAATATGAATGAAAAATGAAATAAGCAGAGACTAAACTTTAATGAACACTCACCAGAGCTGTAACATTGCCAAGACCAAAATCTCAGGTGTGTGTAATTTGTGTGTGTGTGTGTGTGTGTGTGTGTGTGTGCACGTGCTCGTGTGTGTATTTGTCTTTATTGCTAAGGCTGAAGGCTATTTGCCGAAGTATTCGAATTTATCATACTCTGCTTTTGTGTAATTAGAGTTAATTCAATGTCTTGTGTTTAGGTAATAATGAAAACTAATTAATCAATTAAACAAACAACTACTTTATTAATTAATTTTGTGATTTGTCGAAGGTCATTTGTGTGCTTAGAGTCTACCTGCTGTGACACTCTGAGAAACGAGCAAGATAATTAAGTTTAGCACTGCCTTGTTCTCAGCGTGATGGCAAATCTGAGCCAGTGTGTGTGCGTGTGTGTGTGTGTGTGTGTGTCTATGTGAAGTGAGCAGGGATTCCAAGCACATCCACAGCTGTCTCAACATCTGTCCATACTCGTTAAGGTAAGACAAAGTGTTTCTAACTGTGTGTGTGTGTGTGTGTGTGTGCGCGTGTGTGTGTGTGTGTGTACTGTATATGTGTCTTGCCAAATTGCGAGTAAACTGTGTGTTACTCATCACTTTCTAACTTTGTGCTGCCTCACCTTATATACACACACACACACACACACACACACACACACACACACACACACACACACACACACAAATCAAGCAACCTATTTCCTCATTAAGTCTGAAACAGGGTAGGGGTTTACTCCGGTGCTTGGGGGTGTGTGTACATAAATTAAGAAACTGTTTGTGTATGTACTGTGTGTGTATGTCTATAAAGCTTTCTACTGTGTATATTACAGTTATGAAATTTCACATATTTCTCTTAAACAATAGCCGAACACTTTAAGAATTAATAATTGATGAATTCCCTCTATCATTCAAAACCTAGACCGTTAAACACACACTGGCCAATTCTGCACATATTCTGAACTGAATGTGCGCCCTCTTGTGGTAAACAAGTTAATGGATATGTGAGCTATGGAGAAATATTGTGCACAACACGAATTCACCAGTCTATGCTTTCTTAAAACAGGAGAGGAAACATTTAACTTTCAATTTAAAAGTGTTAGATTTGGCACTTTGGTGTAAAAAAAAAAATTCGTTTTTATATATTTGATATTTATATTTATATTATATATTTAAAAAATTCAAACATTACTGACCATTTTCTTTAGTGATATTCTTTATTCAGTGATATCTTTTTTTTTTAGGTACAATATTCTCCAGTTTAGTGTCACAACATTATCACTGTGACAATCACAACAGACACAAAACAAAAACTCAAAAAATTGGATATGAATAGAAAAACTGTTATCATAAAACAAGGTGCAGCTTAAGATTTTGTTGGACTGCCTTTTGATTTGATTACAACAACCATTCACTGTTTGTTGTTATTTTTTTTAAAATTATGCAACATTTATTATAATACTGCCCTCACAGGCTATACAGTAAGCACTAGCCATGATGGGCGTATCATTTCATCCATCTCTCTTTTTATCCTGATTCTTCCATCACTCTGGAAGAGTAAATCTGGACTAATTAAATCTGGACTCCTTAGACTACATTACCATTTTCCTAATTTTCCACAGTCCATTCTTTATGCTCCCTAGCAAACTGTAGCCTCACTGATAAGTGGGTTTCTTAGGGCTCTTCTGCCAAGATGATGATTCACCCCTATCCTTCCAGGTTTTACTAATGAGTTTTACAGTTCTTAACTGCAATTTTAGTTTTTTTTCAGCAGTATCTTTAGTTGTTTTCTTTGCTTCATGCAGAACAATAATTTGCCCCTTTTGAAACAGAGCAACATCTTTGCTGTGACCATAGGATATGTCTTCTGACATGGTTGTTTAGGAAATGAAAAGCTCCTCACTGCTTTAATTAGGGTTAAATAATTTGTTGCAGCTGGAACGTATTAATCACTGCAGTAATTATCCAATGAAAGGATCATAGCTATTTGCTATTGGCTTTTTTTTTTGGGTGGACCTAGCAGTGTGTGTGTTGAAAAATCACCACTTTATGACAATGTTTTAAAATATAAATAATATTTTAGAAATACACAGAGACTTTTCTAAGGAGGTTTCATAAGATTGAAATGTAAATAAATATGAATGAAAAATGAAATAAGCAGAGACTAAACTTTAATAAACACTCACCAGCTGTAACATTGCCAAGACCAAAATCTCAGGTGTGTGTAATTTGTGTGTGTGTGTGTGTGTGTGAGTTGTAAAGGAAATGCATTAAATCAGTCACATCGCGGGGATGAGGAGAGGAGGAGAAGAAGAAGGAAAGAGGAAAGGTGAATAAAATGCATAATAAATGAGAAAGGGAGATAATATAGAAGACAAGACTTTATCTGGGAAGGGAAAGTAAAAGTGAAAATGGATAGAAAGATGAGAAAAGGGTGAATCCAGCCACAGCATACTCCTCACACTGGTATTAGCCTGTGTGTGTGTGTGTGTGTGTGTGTGTGTGTGTGTGTGTGTGTGTGTGTGTGTGTGTGTCCTCACAGGTGTAGAAGTATCTGACAGTTATCACCTTGTGTCTGGTCCCCAAGAGGAAAAGTGCTTTTATTAAAAGAACTACACTTTTTTATGTGTGTGTGTGGTAATGTAATGCAGTCTGTCTCACTAACTGCTGTCCAGAGCTTCCATTTACAGAATGAGATTCAGAGCACAGAGAAGGAGGAGTGTGTGTTTGTGTGTGTGTGTGAGCATGTCACAAAACAGCCTCTTGGGGACCTGAAACATAATAAGGACAGAAACCCTGGACAGGTGCTGACATGTTAAGGGGAGATTGTAATGAGGTGCGTCACACTTATTTTGGCACATGAGGAACGACCCAGTGTGAGTGTGCGTGTGTGTGAGAGAGAGAGAGAGAGAGATTAGTATTCTACACCAGTATAGTGCCTCTGCTGTAATGTGAATGCAGGATAATAAATGGCTCCAAACTGTGTCCTGAAAGTGATGACTTTAATACGTGTTTTTATTTTTCAGTAAATGTCGAATTTGCAAAAAAATAAAAATAAAAATTATAATAGAGCAGATAGTATATGATACTAGTTTAAGATTATCTCAATAAGAGCAGCAAGTAATGATATTATGACAATGAGTAATGATACAAGTGTCAATACATTACAAGGTGTTTAGTCTGTTCTGTTTAGTGTGAGAGCTTTTAATGTACTAATTATTAAACATAATAAATACAATTTTTTCCTAATAAATAAATACCAAAGCACACTTGTTCTTACACTTTGTAAAAAAAAATGCTACTGTAGTGTGAATTAAATGGAAAGTCTATCAGAAGAATGCTAAATGATAAAGCAGTAAATGTACTATAACAGTAAGTAAAGCATGCATTGATATTTTATTATATCTATTGGAGAAATTAGGGTAGAATATTTTGATGGACATATATTTCCATCAAATAATGCAAAACCAAAACCAGTAAAGTAGCAAAATATGATGGGTAGCATGGATTGGCAGAACACCAGCAAAAGCTTTAGAAAGTTAAACAGTAATATATTCTTCTCATCCATACTGTTTGTAAATGTTTTTATATCTAACTGTGTAGATTATACAAAGTCAGGATTTGATAAGAAAAAAAAATATAAATACATTTTACATAAAAGATCAATATTTTACCACATATTGTAATTATGCTTTAAACTGCCATATGTTGTACCTATTAAATGTACCATTTAGTATTATATCATATTAGTCCGAGACTAATAGCAAATACCTGGACAAATGATCTCCTTAAGAGGATATACAGCAACATTAATTATTACCTCAAAGTGTAAAAACCTAAATGTTTAACAAACTCTTCACAAATTCATGACTATACGTTTTTTACCTGCAACAAGTCCATATAATGATTATGATTAACTCTGCAGCACTTGTTTTATACCTCCACAAGGTCACCCATTGTTTCTAGAGTATTTGTTTTCAACAATGTCCAGACCATCACATGATAAGAAGGGGACGAAATAGGGTAAAAAAAAAAAATCAATAACAATTCCATTTCTTTAAAAAGGTGAGCCAAGAACATCAGACAAACAATAAAGACGGCAGAAGAGTAACAGAGCAAATAAAATAAAATGGAATGAAAGTGCTATTAGAGAAAAGAAAAAAGAGGAAGACAAAGCATTCAAAAAGAGCTTAAAGAAGGGACAAGACCACACAAGTAGGAAAAGTAGGGGGAAACTCTAAAGTAGATAAAGGAGAAAGTATATCAAACAATAATCAGTATAAGAATTTAGTCTAACAAAGAAAAAAATATTTTATATATTTTATATTGTTATTTATATTTATCCCAATTTTATACACAGTTCAATTTGTATATAAATATTTGATATTTATATACAAATTAAACTGTGTACACAATTAGGATAAATATATTTATTTTATTTTTTTTCTGTTAAAATAACTAATATATTTAGCTAAACTGTACAATACCATACCATATCTAAGCGAGTGTATGTTAAAGTTTCAGTGTGGTTATGTCATAACAACATCCGCCCCAAATTCCACAGTGAACTCCACTAAACTCCACCCTAAACTACACACTAAAGTATAAACAAAATTTCACATTAAACTTCACTGTTATCTCAACACACTAAACTAAACTAAAGTTCACCCTAAACTTCATACTAAACTACACGCCAGACTACACACCGAACTTCACACAAAACAACACACTACTATACACACTTAACTTTACACTAAACTTATACAATAAAGTATATAATAAGGTACACACCAAACTATACAGAAAACTCTACACTAATCTACACATAAATGTACACACTAAACTATACAATAAAATACATTAAACTACACACTAAAGTACACACTGCAATACACACAAAACTATTTAATAAAGTTCCTAGGCTAACTAAGCTTAAAACTAACCTGCAAAACAAAGTGCACACTAAACCTTACATTACCATACAAACTACAAAATAAACTGCACACTAAACCCCACACTAACATACACACTAATCTTCACACTAAACTGTAAAATAAAGTGCACACAAAATCCCACATTAACATACACACCAAACTTCACATTAGGCTGCAAATCCACAAGGCTGCAAGCTAACCTGACATATATGTATGTTATTTAGACACTATTAAAGACTAGTGATTGGGACAATGTGTACATTTTTTTTCACGCTCATGCAAATAGTTTATGGAAACACACAACTGCTCACAATTTCATTAAGAAATTTGTTCAATTCTCCTGCTCCTCTGTGCTCTATAACTCTGTCCTCTATAACTCACTCCACATGTTAAACTTTAAATCCACATATCTGATAGAGCGCCATCCATCTCACATCTTACACATTGCGGTATAATTTTCATCTTACTGAATGATTTACGTTACTCCACACAATGTGTGTGTGTTTGTGTGTGTGTATGTGCGAGAGAGAGAGAGAGAGAGAGAGAGAGAGAATGCTGAGTGACTGATGAGCATTGCTAAGTTTCAGAAATAATGTACATACATCACAGGCTTATATTAATGCGCTCGGTCTAATACGTTATTGTTTCTATGGCAACAGTTCGTTCACAGGGATGAGTACAGCCAAAGCTACAGATACGAAAGATATTTATACATTTGCATGAATTATACTTTTGTGTGTGAAGATATGCAAGAAATGTGGAACTGACAATAAGTTTAAGGAAAACATCTGGGCCATAATTTTAACTTGTCGTATATAAAAGAGACTAATGTGGACTTCAGCTTATCACCTTTAAATCAAACTGTTGTTGCGTTACTACTTTTATGAATGGGTCATGCTGTCACGTTTAACGTACTAAAGTTTAACAAAGTTAACTTCATTTGAATGGCTTGGAGGAAAGCATTTCCAAAACAAATCCATGAATTAAGAGAAATAAGATTTTCAGTATTCATTTCATTTAGGACAAAAGTAATGGCACCCTAGAATCGGAGAGGAGTTTTTTTTAATGGTAGCTGACTACCTGCAAGTAGTGCGCTGCATTGATGGAAGATTTAGTGCATGCTGCGCTTAAGCATGGATGGGTCCTATTTGGGTTTTTCTCTTTTTCTCTTTATGGAGTATTTCAGGTGAAGCTAAATGTAAACCAACTGTACCTGGAACACACTCTCGAGTTTATAAGGTTTAGTATAAAACAGCTATTTCCAACAGAGTACACTGATTAAACGAGAGGCTTTCCAGTGGTAATAATGGATAGTAACAAAACTGGGACTTTTAACTATATGTATCACTCTGTGTCTCAGGTGTTCTACAATTGTTACACTAAATGTCGTTGTAGCATCAGTAAAAGTAGGTCTGTATGGTCCACCGTACTGAAGAGAGAGCAGCTGCCTGCTAAAACCCTCATACAGTAAGAACTTTCAGCAAGAAAACACACCTGATCAAGTTATGTCATCTTAAACAACACACTGCCCCCTAAGTAATTGCTTCTAAGTCGCTCTTAATTGCATCAGAATTGTATGTGTTGTTTTGTTCATGGCTAACTCGAGCTACAAAGCTAACTAGCTTCTAATACAAGGCTGAATCCCAAATTGTTCTCTAACCTCTGACATGTCCTCTTAAACATGCTGTCTCCTTAGTTGTTATTTCTTAAGTTGTTCGGAATTGCAACTGTACGGTTTGTACACCCTACTAGCATCCCATTTAATGCTATTTGGGATACTATGTGATATTCTAAAGTCGAGAAGTAAAATAAATCTTAAGTTTATCAGGACTGCCCATCACCTCCATGGTTTATTCTCTTGACTTTTTGGCTACTAGTACATTTTACCCATCTTAATTACACCAACTGTCGGTTGCCTGCTCTGTGACCACGGTTACTTAGTTCCATCAGGCGCGGAAGGCTATGTGTTGGCAGAGATAAATAACTGGTTAAATAAAGAAACAAATCATAATCTGTTGATAATAAATTATGTTTGAGCAACTGTTGGGACTTGGGCTGAGTCCTTGTGCCTACAAGCAGAACCAAGCCATGTAAAATCCTGCAATATAGTACTCCCTCTTGTGTGATATTGCTGAATTAATACATACAAGTATAGAGAGGCCTTTTTACCACAAAAACTCACAACCCTATTTTTAAAATGTATAAATGCGGCATGATGTTCAGACATTACGGATCAGGGAAGGAATGGCTACGAGTTTAATATTACTAACAACAAAAAGTAAACTGAGGCAAATCTGCTGTTTATGATCACAAATCAGTCCGAATGACTTCTAGCGCATTTTTATTACACTATTTATCAGGTTCATGATGGTGCACTCCGATTTTTGGGGCTGTTTAAGATGACATGAAAAAGAATGGAGGACAAAACAGATGCAGCACAAACACACAGAGCGCCATAAATCATTCATCAGGTGAGATTTAGCCCTGTTTTGTTTGTGCGTGTTTTCTTATCAGTGCCAATCCCAAAGGTAATTTCTTTTTGAGGGCTTTACACACACACACACACACACACACACACACACACACACACACACACATCATTGGACAGTGTATTTCCTCAGCAGCACCTGCGTCTCTGGATAAAGAAACAAACAAAACATTTCTTTTACTGTCGCTCAGAATGCTCAGATATCTACCCTTATACCTCCTTGAATAACTCCGGATTCAACATACGCAATAATGCGCTTATGTTAAAATAAAATTTATGAATTCTGAGATAGCTGGCCTTTAAAACTAATGAAGTTATGGAATTATAAATAGCTAGGTGGACAAAATAAAATCTCACTTTGATTAAACAATAAACTAGTTAATAGTAAGTAATAAAAAAATGTATTATTGGAATTGGTTAAATGATAATTAATTGTATAATTCTAAAAATTTTTACCTTAAAGACATATCGGAATTTGTTTGGCCTGTCAAAATAATGTCATGTGTAATGTTTTTCATTTTAATGAAAAACTGCAAAATCCCAACAGAATGTTATATGAATGTCACTGATCAGTTGTGCACATCTAGCTATCACAAGCTTAACTGCCTACCACAAGCTTAACCTAGCATTACCTGCTAACTGAACTTCCCTCCATACTGGGAATCATCACAGATACTGTTCTTCAGGTTTATTTGTTCTTCTAAAATATTCAGGTTATCTATGGTACTTACATCTTATCTTAAATTATACAACAGTTCCAAGTGAGTAATCTGATTGGTTGAGATGTATTCCATGAGTGGTGATAATAGATGTAAGAATTTACTACTTTCAGCTTTGTTAATTACATTAAATGTTGGTCAACAGCTCGACGAGTTGCAGATAGTATTGCCAGCCAGCATATGTGTTGGTGGAGCAAAATAACTGATTAAATAAAGAAACAAATCTTCATCTATTGATATTAAATGGTGTTTGCAGAACCAATGTATAAAAGCAATATACAATATACAGTACAGCTATACTATATACATAAGAGTATTAATACAGCCTATAGGCTATCATTACAAAAATAGGTTGTGATTGATAATTAGTGGCTGAAAATAACTTGACTCTCAGTGGCTGAAAATCCACTTAGCTGGATATCCTGTGAGGAACTATCTGACTTTACAACTAAGCTGCTTTGCTTGCTGTACAGTAGGTCTGGAAGTAGGAAGGAAGTTAATATTTTATTTATTTTTGAATAGTTTACTTTTTCAGCACCATGCTAATGTTTTTAACTGGTATTACAGTAGCTGTACTGAAAGCTTTAAAACTTAGAAAGCCGATTTCAGATGAATGCATTTAATGCAGTCGGGGAAAGTAGCACACACCCCGTCGCTAGCTAGCTGCTTGAATCTTGCGCTAGCTCGCTAAGTCCTGATTGATGAGTTATTGCCGCACTAAATGGCTTTTGGCCAACACGCAGCTCTGCCTGACGTTAAATCTATTAAGGCAGTCTGTGATTAATCTACAAAACCCACATTGTGCTCACTGGAGCGATGTCAAGATGGGAAAATATACAGCTTGGGGAAGGGAAAGGGATGAGGGGTTGTGGGGAAAGAGAAGTAAGGAAGAGAGGAAACAGGGTTTATTACGTGTATTGGTTCTGAAGTTTGGAGTTTTCCCATCTTGGAACCGGGAGAGGGTAATTAAGTTTTTTGAGTTTCGAAATGCCTTCACTATGAATCAGCATAAATTAGCTTCTGCTCACCATGCACACACACACACACACACACACAGAAGCCATATGGTGTACCAGCAGGTAACTGTCTGACTTTAGACAGAACTTGTTTGACCCCTCCACCAGCTGGCATTCTGGGAAACAACAACAGCACGACAGGATGCCGTTACATCAGCACTTACTGTGTTTACACAGTTTGCATTGTTTATTATTCTGCAGTCTTTATTCTGCTCTGTTCAGTTTGCATAACAGCACTAGGGTGTTGGTTTGCACTTCTTGCACCTTCTTTTCACAGCACTTGCTTATTTATAAACCACTGTGGTAAAAGCTGGGGTGTAATTCTATGTTCCCTGGACCATAGGTTCCCAATGTGTTAACCAGGATCCTAGGGTTCCCAGGGCCCTGTCTTGCCAAGGCACTATATTTCTGGTGTCCTAGCTTCGGCCTTGAACTTATGTTCCCAAGGCTTTATTTTTGGAAGACACTGTTTCCCAATGTCTCAGTTATAATGCTTATACAGTGGAACCTTGGACCTTTTGCAAGACAAGCATTTTTTTTACTTGATAAATTTTTGTTTGTTTATCAAGTAAAATGATAAAGTTTGTTTACCAAGCATCACGTGTGCGTGAACTTAAATTTTGTTTTAATTTTGTGTCCAAGTCTAGTGACTCTTCTTACGTAACTATACTGTAACAATGGCTCCTATGAAAAAAAAAAAAGAAGTCAAAAAGACTGTAGCAGTTTGGGAGTTTCTGTTTAATGAAAATGCAATGTTGGAATCCTCAAAAGGAAGCAAAAGCAAGTGTTATTAGAGAGGTTTTTTGTTAAAGAAGTTTGCAGATAGAGATTCGTTAGTGTGTGTGTGTGTGTGTGTGTGTGTGTGTGTGTGTGTGTGTGTGTGTGTGTGTGTGTGTGTGTGTGTGTGTGTGWGAGAGAGAGAGAGAGAGAGAGAGAAAGTTGTCCAACACAGTAGCCCCTCTCCTTCTCCTCTCCTCTCTCATCTTATTATTTTAATATAAATATTTTTGGGTTGTGGAACAAATTGGAGTTTCCATTATTTCTTATGGGGGAATCCCTTTGATATTCATGTGCTTTGAATTACAATCCAAGGTTCAACTATATTGCCAACTTCCAGTGTTCCAGTGTCCTTCATATGTAACCCCCAATGTATCCTGTATTCCTATAGTCATAGAATCAGGCCTATATTGCTAAGGCCCTTCACAGGTCAGCCATAGCATTACATGCAAAAAATTATTCCTATATTATACTTCTGTTCCCCTTGTACAACCGGTGGTGGCTGGGAAAGGGCTAGCAATACCCTTGCGGGTGTGCTGTGGTGTTTGGCACAAGGATGTTGACAGTGGATCCTTTGGTGCTGTGGGTTGTGGGGCCGGGCCTCCGTGGATCGTTTGCCCACTGAACTGTTTACCTCAACACTAATCTGATAAAGTGTGTGTTTACATGAACAAGACATTTAATCAGAGTTTAACATTTTTGACATGACCAAAGTAGATCTGCTTGCTGTGTTTAATCTGCAAGAAATATTTTTCTTCAACTTTGAGGATAGGCTACACTTCCCATCTTTACTGATTAATATGGCTTTCTGCATTGTGATTAGTTACAAGAATTCAGTCTCGTCCTTGATTGGTTAGATGTTAGATTGGTTGGATTGCATTTGTAATTTGTTCAGTTTCAGTTCTGATCTTAGAACGGTACCAAAGCTGCTGAGAAAACAAGAATAAATAGTAAAACATGGGATCTTTAAATGCACCCATTTAGGTTGTGATTAAAATTGATGTATGTGTGATAAAGTAGATTGACAAAATGATGAATGAGGCATCATATACATGCTTTCCTAAAATGTACACATGTTGCATATTTTAGTCTTATGTTACCTAACTTCCAAGACTGTAGAAAATAAAACCTAATTATAATAATAATAATTATTATTATTATTGTTAGTTATGGTAGTTTAAGCAAGCTTGATTTAGCTAGTTAATTAGATTAACAAAGGTCCAGTTTGAACCTGCTAAACTTGACTGCATAGATCTGCTTCCTATTAATGTGCCATCCTTATCAATACTGCCAAACAGCAGAACCTGCCTCATACCAGATTGACCAGTCTAGTTAACCACCATAACCAGCTAAAACCAGCAATCATTATACACCAGTGTTTTCAGCTTTTTTCATCAGGGAAAGCTATTTAGCAAAGTTGGAAACCTTCCCATTAACCTCCAAATAAAAATTCCAAGTAGAAATTATGGGGCTCTGATGCAAGACAGTGTCCTACGTAAACATGTTTTCTGAAAAGTTATTCATTATAATTTATGAATTAATGAATTAATTTTTTTGCAAAAATATTTTTTTCCTGAATTCTCCTACAGCAAGGTAGCATCATCAACTAGCTATATAAACAGTGCTAACGTTGGGAAAAATAAATGTAAGTGAACACAATGAAAATGTATTGCCAAATTCTTGTAGAGCTAATGTCATAAAGTTAATATTGTAAGCCTCATATATAACCTGTGAGGGGGTGTTAAATTATCCAGACTGCTTCAAGCTCAGAATTATGTCTGAGTGATCTACAAACACAAACAGGAGTGTTAGCAAGAGATGAATAAGTCACTGACATTTATAAAGTGACATTTTGCTCGGCCATGTTTGCTAAAACGTTTCTGTAATGAGACACGGTGTTTATCTTCAGTGTATTAATGCTAGCCATCTGAGTCCTCTCGTTATATCCTCCAACTCTAACTTCGGATCCTCCCTAACGCTCTGATTCACATCTTCATTAGCACTTGTGACTCACAGCGCTATGCTACACACACACATACACACACACATACACACTGCCGTACCTCAGGCGACTTCAGTCACAAACACTTAGCACAACTCAAATCAAACCAAGCAATTTGCTAACAGCCTTGTACATCAGTAAAAATCAAGTGTCACCTAAAATGTTGCTAATATGGCTAACAGTGCATAAAAGATACCACATTTAGCTTTAATATGCTCAGGCTAACACAAGATTTAAAGCCTGTGTTAGCATTTATCATTTAGAATGTTAACCATGGGGAAATTAGCATTGTGTTTGTGCTATGTACATCAGTTACCATTAGCATTTATTTTCCAACTGTGAAGATAGTAAGGAAAGGAAAGCTAGCTAGTTAGCATTAATTTTCCAAAAGGTCGAATTTAGTGTTAGCTTTATGGAGACACAGGGGGAGTTAGCCAGACATCACCATGCAAAAACTAATTTCAAGCAGATCCCCCTTGACACCAGTAAATAGAACCACATCCCTAACCATCAAAATGTAGAAAACATAATGAAGAATATCTGCTTACACAGCTGGAATGGCAGGGTAAGTGCATGTGTTATATTATATTATATTATATTATATTATATTATATTATATTATCTCACTCACTCATCATCTATACCGGTTAATCCTGTATTCAGGGTCACGGGGGCCTGGAGCCTATCCCAGGAGACTTAGGGCACATGGCAGGGTACACCTTGGACAGGGTGCCAATCCATCGCAGGGCACAGACACACACACATACACTCACTCATTCACACACTACGGACAATTTGGGAACGTCAATTAGCCTAACCTACATGTCTTTGGACTGTGGAGGAAACGCACCAAGCACGGGGAGAATTTGCAAACTCCATGCACACAGAGACGGGAATCGAGCCTGGCCGGGGATCGAACCCGGACCCTGGCGGTGCAAGGCGACAGTGCTAACCACTACACCACCGTGCCACCCTATATATGTTATATTATATTATAATTAAGCAATATCACACTCGAGGCTGTGCTGTTGTGCTGAATATCATCATGGCTGTTATGTGTTGTGGTCACAAAGGTGAAGATTCAGAATGGAACATATCACAGCTGTGCTGATATTCATTATTAGCAAATTATGATTCGTCATCATTCACGCACCTGTCAAAACTAACTAACCGCAACTAGTGAAGATGGCGACTGACAATTAGCAATCAACAGTTAATTAACATTAGTGAAAGTTGTTTTAAATTCTTACCTGTACTACATAGCCAAAAGGTGAGCAGAATAACCCATAGAGATTGTGCAGTCCTGAGAAATGTCTGTGATTTATCTTATTCTACGTTAGGATGTCAGTTAATTTCTGGATTCCATGGTTGAATACTAAATAGCATTAAATGGAAAGCTTGTTCCACACACCAAGTAGTGCCCTGATCAAGGGTTAGAGAGCTAGTTGCGATTTGGATTAGAAGCTAGTTATCTTTGTAGCTTGGGTTAGTCATGAACAAACAACACTGACAGGTTGAGATGTCATTCAGAACGACTTAGATGCATTTACTTAGGAGAGCGCACGTTGTTTAAGATGACAGCCTTATCAGATGTGTTTTGTTACTGAAAGTACCTCTGTGATTGGTTTTCAATGTGGATTTTGGCTTCTCTCATCTAAGTACTGCGGACCGTACAGACCTACTTTCACTCATGTTGCGGCCAACAGTTTATGTAATTGATCACCTGAGGCACAGTGTGACTTAAATGTCCCTGTGCTGTTACTGTCTATTATCACCACATAGGAAATGGCTCTCATCCAATCAGATTACTTGGTCAGAACCTACTGTTGTATAATATACCAATAGTGTTCCAATGTCTGTAATGTTGAAACAGTAATATTGCCACTATGTTGTAACAACCAAAAAGCCCTACTGGGTATCTCATCGCTCCTGCCTGTGCCTTAGGGCGTGTGGGAGAAAGTAAAGCTGAATACGAAGTAGTGGGTGGAGCCGAGCTCTGGAGCTCTCCATTAGAGAGTGGAGAGAGTACTGGGGAAGCTGATGCAGAGAGGAAGTCAGCTGTCTATGCGTCAGGCTAGCTGGTAGAGAGCCCACATACAGTAAGCTTGCACCTAACTCCCCCACACCCCTACCCCTCTGTGTGAGACTAGGACGACAGCAAAGGGTGGATAAGGCCACTGGTAGTTTGGCGGATGTCAGGATTAATTTGTTATTAGTGTGTTCATGTGAAGAAGCTTATTACAGCTCTCTGGGGTATGAGTGTTTTTTTTGTTTTTGTGTGTGTGTGTGTGTGTGTGTGTGTGTGTGTTTTACAGCACCTTAGAGGGACCATAAGCTCTGATCAGTAGTGTGTTGAGAAAAT
>QMIH01002545.1:17498-29701 GCA_003987875.1 Clarias batrachus | reverse complement strand
ACACACACTCACTCACTCACTCACTCATTCACACACGACGGGCAATTTTGGGAACGCCAATTAGCCTAACCTACATGTCTTTGGACTGTGGGAGGAAACCGGAGTACCCGGAGGAAACCCACCAAGCACGGGAAGAACATGCAAACTCCATGCACACAGAGACGGGAATCGAGCCTAGCCGGGGATCGAACCCGGACCCTGGCGGTGCAAGGCGACAGTGCTAACCACTACACCACCTTGCCGCCTTCTAGTAACTCATTGCACCTAAATATTTTTTTATTAGGTTGAATTAATGCACAGTGAATAACAACCATGTGAAATAGTGAACATGGGTAAAAACGCTGTATTAGCGTTATGTTAACGCTGTGCAAATGAAAGCTTTATATTCACCATATGCAGCTATGGTTCAATATAATGATCTAATATTGAAGTATATCTCTGTTGTACTAGCTATTTAATTTATATCCAGGTCCATCATCCGATCACACATTACCTTGGAATATAGAAAGATAAGTTCTATCTACTTAAAACCTTAMCGTCAATCCTCCTTATATAGATTTAACGGTGCGGCAACGTCTCATCGAAAGCTTCAGATGAAAATGGCCAAATGATTGGTTTTGTTGGTTATACTGTATGTTTTTCCTGCAGTTCTTCTCCAACTGCTCTCACATGACCAACATAAACAATTCGACCTAAATAAGTTTCACATTATGATTTTGAGTAGGTATATCATATTGATATATTTACGTTTGGTTCACCAAACTATTCCACTATTATCAGCTTTATTTTTGGTAAAGTCAGAGTCAATCTGGAGCCCAACCAGGGAATGGTGTGTGTGAGTCAGTAACACACTATTTGTGCGATAGGCTGCATAGGAACTTCAGAGAATCACCCAAATGCATGATTAACCCAGAGACCCTGGAGCGATATGGCAGGAACACTAGTCACTACCTCATGATAAAGCGAGGAAGGATGAAGCAGAAACCCCTACAGGTTGCAACATTAGCTAAGAGATCCAGCGCCCCAAAAACACAAAAAGAATTTCTCATTCTGTACAGCGGTATAGCGGCCAGTGTTTCTCCCGGACAGCTTTAAGGTGTCATGTTTCATTCATTTTAGCTTGGGTTACTGTCCACTGTGACTCTCACAAGGCCTGAGTGAGTCAGAGCTATGYACTCGAAAAGTAAAGCACTTTMATTGAAAACTATCTAAAAACTTCATAAAAGCTGAAAATCTAACATATGCACCACAAAATGTTATTTTAAGTGGTACAGAAGGTGAAACAGGAACTGCCTGGTGAAAATGAACTGTCTCAGCGGCAACAGAAGTTAAAGTTTGATTAATAAATAAAGAACTGTACAGAGTTTGAACCCCAGCAATGCCACATGTTCATGCACCTTAGAGTGGGAGGGGCATACCGTACGAGTCAAAAGTCTGGACACACCTTCTATTATCATGTGCTTTCCCTGATTTTTGTTGCTTTCTACACGGTAAAACAATGCTGACGTCGTCCAAAGTATTCAATAATCTCCTTTTGACAGTTGATATTGAGATGTATATCTGCTCCTTCTGCTCTGTAAAGCTTCATAACGGCTCTAATCTGAGGTGCTGGTTGAGGTTAATTGGTGATTTCTAAATGAACTTCTCCTCTGCAGCAGTAAGTTTTGGTCTCGCTTTCCTGGGAAGGTCTTCATGAGAGACAGTTTCATCATGGAGCTCGATGGGGTTTACAAACACACTCGACACACAATACTGTTCTTGTAAGAACTGATCCAAAACAGCCAACCTTCATGTCTTACAATAACAACTGACTGTTGATGTCGTTGTTACTTAATTATTTACTGCAAAATGTGTTATTTCATAGTTTTGAAATCTCTAGTATTGCTCTAGCACAGGGGTCTCAAACTCAGTTCCTGGAGGGCCGCAGCCCTACAGAGTTTTGTTCCAACCCTGCTCCAACGTACATACCATGTAGTTTTCAAATAAGCCTTAATGACCTGTTTAGTTGGATCAGGTGTTTTTAATTATGGTTGGAACAAAACTCTGTGGGGCTGCGGCCCTCCAGGAACTGAGTTTGAGACCGGTGTTCTAGAATGTTGGAAATAAATCACTACACAAAACCCATTAAATAAGAAAGTGTCCAAATTTTTGACTAGTACTGTATTATATTTCCACTAAAGGACTGTAACTTCAGTATCAGTAATGAATAAAGTTTAATGTAACAGTACTGAAACACTGAAACAAAGAACCAAAAACTAACAGTATTTTTTTTTTTTGCATGAACACACAATTACATTTACCTTGGTTTGGATTGAAAAACATATATACAGCACTCTACCTGCATCCCCTGTGTGTGTGTGTGTGTGTGTGTGTGTCAATTCAAGTCGAGTCAATTTTATTTATATAGCGCTTTTAACAATTGACATTGTCGCAAAGCAGCTTTACACAATAAAAAGAAGTTAGTTTTTATGCAATGTGTGTGAATCAAAATGATAAGATTGTCCCTGACGAGCAAGCCGAGGGCGGCGGTGGCAAGGAAAAACTCCCTGAGATGGTAATAGGAAGAAACCTTGAGAGGAACCAGACTCAACAGGGAACCCATCCTCATCTGGGTGATAACGGATAGCAGRGATTGATCAGCATAATAATGTGTACTGGAAGTTCAGTGTAACAGGAGATGTGTTAAAATTAAAATTAAAAGGAGTCCAGTTTGTTCCCGGAGGCTCAGGTAGACTGTAGGAGATTCCGGTCCTGAGCTATCGAACAACTGAAGTCACAGATCCCCAGAGCATCAATCGATGATAGGACAGGCAGCAGAGCTACATTTTGGTCTCGCTTTCCTGGGAAGGTCTTCATGAGAGAGACCAGAGTTTCATCATTTACGTTTACATTTAGGCATTTGGCAGAGCGACTTAAAAAAAAAAGTGCTTTGAAGTTTACATCACTGGATAGATACTTACCCTGGGTTACTAGGTTACTAAGTGCCATCAGTCAAACACAACTGGGAAGAGGATTGCACTCGATAATACTGTTCTTGCAAAAAACTTTTCCAGAACAGCTGACCTTTGTGTCTTAAAATAACAACTGACCATTGTTGTTGTTGTTGTTACTTAATTCACTCTCATCACTCATCATCTATACCGCTTAATCCTGTATTCAGGGTCACGGGGGCCTGGAGCCTATCCCAGGTGACTTGGGGCACATGGCAGGGTACACACTGGACAGGGTGCCAATCCATCGCAGGGCAGTTACTTAATTCCATAATTCCATAATCTTTATTTTATAGTTTAGAAATCTCCAGTAATTGTTTAGAATGTAGCAAAAAAAACAAAAAACAAACAAAAAACATTGAATTAAAAGGTGTGTCCAAACTTTTGACAGGTACTGTACTTGATCGCATTTGTCAATCGCAGCAACCCTATCCAATGATGAGCATCTGTGGGTTTATGTATGCAGAAGAGGGCAGATAGGGCATTCCTCCAAGTGTGCATGCTGCTTTGTAACGGTTCCAAAAAATACTGAGGTTGTCTATAGGTGTCTCAMAGGGAGCAGRTGTCAGTCTTCATCCTCGCTGGGACGTGATGAGGGAGCTGGCTGGCTGGACGTGATGAGGGAGCTCACAAACCTAAACAAGAGGAATTACAGATATTTTTGCTCCCGTTCCCTGAACCCCTTTATATAAACAAGTATTGTTCGGTTCAAACGTACTTAAAAACAGGCTTATTTACTGTGTACGAGTTTTTTTTTTTGTTCATCCTCTTTTTCATCCTACACACATGCTGCACTTTATACACTCGCAAAGACAACTCATCTAATCCCCTGATAAATCTAAACATCCCCCCCCCCTGTCTTTCTTCTCCTGATGCTTTTGGCTTCATCCTAGTCTGTGTCTTGATGAAAGATAGCACAATCAGCATATCACTCTGCCATGAGTAATGAGCTGTTTAGCACCTCGTTAATCTATCACAGCTATGCTGGTGTTGTTCGACCTTAATTTCTCTGGTTGTGACGCAGGTGATTAAGTGATTTTTGAAATACATTTTATATGAACCACATGAACCACATTGCTGATTCTATATCATTAGATATTCAACAATATATCAACATGTGAGGGTGAAGTCGTGCTTCCGGAGACGCACTAATGGAATTGTAAGTCGGTCTATATAAGAACTAACAAGGTATTGACGAATGTTATTGAATCGACTTTGATATTGTACTTAAGTACTTGGTGGCTTTATTAGTTAATACTTTTTTTATTTTTACTTCTCTACATCCTACAACAAATATCTGYACTTTCTACTTCGCTACATTTCTGCATTACTGTGCTCTACTGTATGTGAGGGAGTAATATCGCCACTTGCTGACTGTTGTATGTAATTGCGTGATTTGCCTTCCCTCCATGAAAATGCTAACTCATGTAGCAGGCGTTTGAAATCGCAATTGGAGGTGGATTCAGAAAGCAGGTTGACAGTTTGGAAGCAGAGAGAGACAGAGCGGTTGGGTATGCTTATAGTCACAAGAATACACAATTTGATATGTCATTGTATATGTTGTACAGAGTTCATGCAGGAAGACTGGTACGACTAGCTATAACAACATAACTGAAAGGGACAGCCAGAAGAAAACACAGACATGAGGGCTCCCTGGAAAGTACTGTAAAATATAATGTCAGTTCACCATCAACAAACCTGAGTGAACTCGTGAGAGTAGGACGGAAGGCAGCATCCAAACACACCAGTTTACCAATACAGTCTACATCCATGAGTCCCCCAGATCTGGTCCCTTATCAAAGGACACATCTGTGGGACTTTGTATAAGAAAGCTCTGACCTCCTGCWTTAGTCGTCATTATACGAGGTACCAACAATAGGGTATCGTTGGTACCACRTATAATCTTTTGATTAGCCTTTGGTTTGATTAAAGGAGATTCATCAGATCATAAAATACAAGCAGTTCATTAAAATAGTGTAGTGTGAGACCATGCAGTGCTTTATTAATCAATAGTATGAAATTTAACTGGAAGCCAATGGAGAGTGGATTAGACGATAGTGATTTTCTCATATCTTCAGGTWCTCATAAGGTCTGTAGCTGCCGCCATGTGCCAGGTAATGATACAATACATCCAGACAGTAAAACATTACAGCCCTCCAACCTAGAGGTGACAAAAGCATGAACTAGTTTCTGTGCATCATGCAGTGAGATGAAAGAAGGCTATCCTTGTAAAATCTATGTGAGCTTCAATACAGTTTAAGCATGTAATCAATAATCACACTGCTTCGCCTGATGCTTCAGTACTAATAGAAAAGTCACCATTTACATCAACACAGATATAATGTCAAGCTAAAATGAGGGAGGAGCCAAGAGAGGGCCATCGCCTTAACCTCCTACAACATTTTCTAATCAGTGAAGGAGAATAGTTTGGTCAATTTTGTCAAACGCTGCACTAAGGTCCAGCAACACAAGCAAGGAGACACAACCCTGRTCAGAGGCCAGTAGCAGGTAATTTACCACTTTAACCAGCGCTGTCTCTGAGCTGTGCACTGTAGTAGGACCACTGACAGGCTTCCAGGTTGTTGAAATTATTATTAAAGATATATAAAATAATATAAATAAATAAATAAATAAATAAATCTCCAACAATGAATGCGTTGTTTAACCATTTAACCAAGGATCGCTGCTATTTTTCAGTAATATCCCTTATTGGGCTTCTTATTCCCAATGTATTTATTACAAATTTAGCTCTTTTCTTTCCCAGAAACTAGCCATGTGGATAAAAGAAAAGAAGTAATTTTGTATTAAATACACCGTAATGTTAATTAAACCAGGTTTAATGAGATGAGACCCCAAATGCACTAAGAAATTCTAAGAAATATTGCACTGATTTTTTTATCTTAATTATTCTTATGTTAGTATAAAGAACTTCAAATGCATTCAAATCCTGTCCATGTTTTACATGATGGTTAGATTGTCATTATTAATAACTGCGACGCCTCCTCCTCCTCTACCAGTTAGACGATGTGCTGTATGTAACTCTACCCATGAGGACAAGCTTCATTTAATTCTACATACTCATTTGGTTTAATCCACATTTCTATAAGCACAGTATATCAACTTTCTGATCGGTGATAGTTTCATTAACAATAAGTGCTTTAGATGAGAGAGGTCTAATATTTAACAGTCACGGCTTCGCATCAGAGGTGCTGGCTGTGACTAATTTTATTTTAAGTAGATTACTAAAACAGATTTTCTGAATATTTCTACATTTTTGTTTTGCAGGGAAGAGACACAGGGATATAAATACAAAATGAGGGATATTCAAACGGCAAAAAATGACAGCGTTCTGCAAATTCAGCAAGTAATACCTATTACTATATTGCAAATATTACAAAATATATCAAATATTTATGTCAATGGACGGTGACAAGAAACTATGTGAAATAGACTGAGAGTTCGTCACAAACTAAAACCAAACAAAACCATGAACGTAAAACAAGTAAACTGCTATATAGTACCAAACTGTTAATCTCCCAGGTGCTAGTTGCATAGCAACACAACTTCAGCCATCACTAATTGACTAATATAATTATAATGAATAATGACAGAACAGCATACTTTTTTTTTAATAATATATTATCAGTAAGGAAGCTAAGACTGAAATAATACAGGTTATCACTTAGCTTATTTTGACATCAGCTAATCTGTTAATAATGAGTGATTTATTGATGTGATTGAACATATGGCATTGAGAGCAAACTTCACACTGAGTCTTTTATCAAAAATGTCCAACAGTTGTCTGAGGAACACATGTATTGTTGACATTCTCGATATGATGTTTGCTGTTTGTTGTTTAACATAACAACTGCTATGTTAGCTAATTTTTTTTTTTTTTGTCAGTGGAAATGAACTTAAAATGTAACCATATATATATATATAGTATGTTTAATGCATTAGTTTTACCACAGGGGGGAGTGGGTTAATTATTAGTGAAGTGGGCCTAAGATTTTAGATTCTAGTTGAATGTAAAAATCTATCATGCATATCATTTGTTTACAGAAATGTGCATTCACAGGTTTGGGAAAAAAAGAATTGCACACCATTTTAACTTTTGTAGAAATAAATCTCTGTAWTTAAGCAATACTCAGGGTTCTAATCAGGTTAGCAGTTGAAGCACCACCTCCACCATGCTGCCACTTTTGGCTCCTGAGCAAGGCCCTCAACTCTGTCCACTACTGACCCAGTGCTCTGACTCCAGATTCTTACTGTAAGACAAGCAAAAATAAACAATCTTACTGTACTTAACTTCCAAATGTAAAGCTATTATGCTATGTACAATGTAGAATCCCTTGTTCCACACGCCGAACAGTGCCAGGGATTAGAGAGGGGATCTGATATTCAACCTTCTTTCAAAAGCTAGTTAGTTTTGTATCTCATGTTAGCTGTGAACAGAACAACATGTTTTTTTTTTTTAATGACTTAGAAGCAGTTATTAAGGAGACACCGTGTTGTTTAAGATGACGTAATGATTGTTAGAACTCTTATGATGCGGAGTGATGCATATTATTAAACATCCCAGTGCTGTTATGCTCTATTATCACCACTAGTGAAATATCCATTGTCCAATCAGATTACACAGTCTGTTTTGTATGAATATACAATGAACCACATGTAAGTTGTCCTGTTGGTAACGTTGTTGGTATCAATGGGTTTGGACATTTAGGTCCTCAATGAAAGCTCAGCTTCCAGGGTTTATCACACATAACAATAGACAATACAGTGGAACCTTGAATTACGAGCATAATTCGTTCCGGAAACAGGCTCGTATTCCAAAACGCTCGTAAACCAAATCAAATCTTCCCATAAGACTTAATGAAAACTCAAATAATCTGTTCCACAGCCCAAAAAAATAAATACAGAAAAATAATTAATACAATATATAAAGTAAAAATAAAAAAATTATCCTGCACTTTACCTTAAAAAAAAAGTTCAAATAAATCCCAACAGTGTTTTTGTTTCTGTGCGCAGGTGCCGTGTATTTGTGTGTGTATGTATGTATGTGTGTGTGTGTGTGTGTGTGTGTGTGTGTGTGGAATTAGCCTCTTTCCTCGCCACGTCTTACACAGTAAAACTCCTCCCCCCGCCCCCCACCTCGCTTTTTACGTTTCACAACAAACACACACACACAACAGAAACACTGTGCGTGAGCTTTCTGCTTTCTCTATGATTTATTTAATGTAAATCGATTAACAAAGAATTAAGTAAATTATAATAAAAAAAAATCCACAATTAATAAAGACTTTCTCCAGCGTTACTCTGGATATCCAGAAATCTAGCTCAGATTCAAATGGTACTTTACACAGCATTTCATACAAATATACATGTTATGAAGCTGAAAGTACTGATCGTAACCATTCACATAGCTTCACACAGTATAGAGAATAGAGAGAATATTGACGAATCTCAGTGGACCTGAAGATAGATAAGAAGTTGGACCGATGATGGACTCTGTGTTTATTTGGTTTGAAAAGGAAATAGATTTAGTTCTGGTCGGGTGACTCAGACAACAGATTTGATATAAAACACACACTGGACGTGATTTGGGCATTTTTGAGCAATAAAAAAAAGAGCAAAACAGCTGCGTGGGCATGTGAGGGTGCTCATGCATTTGGCAATTTTGGATGCCAGATCATCTTTTCCCTAATCAGCGATGCATTTTAGAGCCGTAGTTAATTATAATGTTGCCTCAGGCAGGACGCCGCTTTGCTGTTCAAACTGTGATCGAATGCATTTTCAGTGGCCTCGACTCAGCCTTCGAGCTTCCATCATTTTTTTTTTTTTTTTTTGTGAAAAAGAGTGTGTTTATGGTGTTTATTTTGGTGCAGACATGTAATTTCTCTCCACCTTTTCTCTGCGAAATGAATCTTTAATCTGTACTAGAAAACATTTTTTTATCGATTATGCCTTTTCTATTACTTTGCTGTGAATTGATGGCTGTATCATGGTTTGCCTTAGCTGTTCCATTTGGGCTTTCAGAGTAAAAGAAAAAAAAAATTTCTACAAATATTCCAATACACATTGTCACGGCGTGCGCCTGTGATGGGCGTGTGCCCAAATCAATATCTCTCCTCGCTCACTCCGAAGCTCGCTAGTTAGGCRGCCTCCTCATCTGTAGGTGTGCAAAGGAGCGGGGCCGCGGAATTAGGCACGGCTGGTGAAACATAATGGTCCCGAGCTTCTCTCCGCAATATAAACACAGCCAGGAGTGTAGCTCGGGGTCTGTTGGAACTTCACTATGCGGTCCGGAAGCAAAGCAAAAGCAGCGCACGGTGCATTCTATTAAAGAGTGTGGCACGTGAGTGGGGCGATGTGATGCGCCCCAGAAACTTTAAAAGAGGAATGCCACCCTTTGATCTCCGCAAGAGGACAGCATCTGAACGAACTGTTCAAGCTCCCGCGGCACYTTCGCTTCTGCGTAGAGGAAAAGGCCACCTGGAGGACTGCGTTAGGGCCCCTGATCCCAGCCGGGAAAGTTGCCCAGCCAATGGATGTCCAAGAGGGACTCCCACCTGTGGCCACGCCCAGAGAGAGCTGGGAGGGGCCAGTCTTGGCTCACATTCAGCTGGAGAGGTCGCCGTCATGGGAGCGTGCAGGAACACTRTCTCCGCGTGCTCCAGGCTGCCACCCTGGGTCCGCTGCCAGTGGGGCACTGCCCACCAGACCTGCACATGCACAACGTTCCTTTCCCTTTCTTTCCATCCTTCGTCCTTTTACTCTTTCCTTTCCTATTTTTCCTTAATAAATTACCCTTTCTCCCGTAAGAGCTCGCCTCGTGTCCGTGCTTCATGGTGCCGCTCGTGCACATAGGTATACRAACCTGGTATATTGGTGGAAAATGCAGACACGGGGGCACCTGGCACAGACCTTGGGTTGAGTCCCGAACCAGGCCGGGGTCTTACTTGGCAGTGTCAGCGGTGACCATTAGCTCATTGCTCATGGGAGGGATAATGTCACGGTGTGCATCTGTGATGTGCGTGCGCCCAAATCAATATCGCTCCTTGCTCACTCCGAAGGTGACTGGTTAGGTGGCCTCCCCTTCTGCAGTTGTGCGAAGGAGCGGGGCCGCGGAATTAGGCATGACTGGTGAAGCATCGCCGCTAATGGTCCCGGGCTTCTCTACATGCTATAAAATACAGCAGGGAGCGTAGCCCCAGAGACTTTAAAAGGGGAATGCCGCCCTTTGATCTCCACGAGAGGACACTGTCTCAACGAACTGCTCAAGCTCCCACGGCACCTTCGCTTCCATGTAGAGCCCGCCTTCGCATCCCTGGAACCGAAGAGGAAAAACCCACCTGGAGGACTGCGTTAGGGCCCCTGATCCCAGCCAGGAAAACCGCCCAGCCGACGGACATCCAAGTGAGACTCCTGCCTGTGGCCGCGCCGAGGTTCACTATCTCCGCGTGCTCCAGGCTGCCACTCTGGGTCCGCTGCCCACCGCTCACCAGCCTGTGCCCGCATGCCAACGGGGCACTGCCCACCAAACTTTCCGTCCTCCCTCCTTTTACCCCTTCATTTTCTGTTTTTCCTTAATACATGTCATTAAAGGTGTTCCTGGGAGCATTGCGGCAGTGRTGATGATGTGAAGCAGATTGTCTGATAATGTGAACTGATAAAACTTTCTACCTTGTTTGTATCCAAGCGTTAGGGAAACATTGACATAAGTGTGCTGTTATTCTCTTATTCCCTGTTTGACTTGAATGCTCCTTATTTATACTGTATATACACAAAGCAGATCCTTTGGGTGCTGTGAGTTGCAGGGTGGGGCCTCTGTGGATCAGGCTTGTTTATCCGGAACATCCCTTGATCGAATTGAGATCTGGGGAATTTGAAGGCTGTGTCGGCCTTGAACTTTTTACCTACTGGGTCCTGTGTGCTGGTGCCTTTTTATCATGGTCAGCATTGATTATTTTTGGCAGTTTGCACTGCACTGGCTGTTCAATGGGGCTGGCCTTTGGTCCTTGTGCACGTAGATGAGTCTTGAGTGCCCGTGATCCAGGAAACATGGGAGAAAATGTCATGTGCTCATGGAGCTTAAAACTCAACCATTATATTATTGATACTAAAGTACAAATTTACGCTGCCGCAAACACAACTGCAGGCTGATTTATCTATTTTGACAAAACTGTAGCAAACGGAGTTATAGCGTTTCGCAAAATCACACTTAATGTATATAATACAAACACTTCCCTGAACCATTACCAAAACCTGAMCTATTGTAACTTGTAACTATTTTTGCATTTGTTCTTTTCAACATCCTTGTGACACAAAGACACCACACACAAAATATTTAACAGATTGTAATATTTCTTAGTGGCAGGATGGTTTAGTGGTTAGAACTGTTGCCTTGCACCCTCAGGTTCCGAGTTCAAATCCCACCTTGGGGTCTGTGGGCATGGAGTTTGCATGTTCTCCACATGTGTATTGAGTTTCCTCCGGTTTGCTCTCATTTCCTCCCACAGTTCAAGATACCGTAGGGCTGATTGGTGTTCCCAAATTGCCTGTGGTTTGTGAATGAATGCATGTGAATGTGTGTGTGCTCTGTGATGGATTGACACCCCGTCCACGGTGTACCCCGCCTCATGCCTAAAATCTCCCACGTCCCTGTATACAAGATAAAGCGGTATAGATGATTAGTAAGGAAACATGGAGTTATCTCATTTTGCAGTCAAACTGTTTATTAAACAGTTTAAAAAAAAAAAAACTTACTAAACAAACAAAAAGAAACATCTGCTTTAAAAAAAGAAAACAGATTTAAATGTATGGAGCCCCAGAGTGGTCATGGGAAGGGGAAAAAACCTGACATGTAATGTTTTACTACATGAATCATTCAAAATGCAATTGAATTTCCTTGCACCAGTCATTATATTGTAGGTTGGTATGTACACCTTTATTGTCATGTTTCAGTACAGGTGCTCATTATTTTGTTCAGACAAGATATTGAATGTTTAGAATGTATATTGTGTATGTTGTACATTTTTTGTACTACATTAGCTTGTTGTAGTAAACTATCAGYAATATTTAGTAAGATGAGCAAGCGACCCCTCTAATGCTTGGCTTTATTTATTATTTTATTGCCACTTTCTCAACATTRTTTTTCTTTCGACTGGTAAAAAGAGGGCGGAAAACAGTTCTTGGTCTTTTGTACCTAAA
>QMIH01002544.1:44600-54873 GCA_003987875.1 Clarias batrachus | reverse complement strand
CACTGATCCTCTCAACCTTAACCTTGATGCAACCTCAGCAGAACACATACTTGGCATTCAGTGGTCATCAGGAAATGACACCTTCAGCTTCAATGTTGATGCAAAGGACCACCCACCAACACGACGTGGTCTTTTGTCAGTCGTGGCGTCTCTGTATGACCCACTCGGGTTCATAGCTCCCTTCACCCTAAGTGGAAAACGCATCCTACAGGAGCTATGTCGCAAAGGTATGGGATGGGATGATCCTATTCCTGACACATTGCATTCACGGTGGGAGGAGTGGAAGAATGGTTTACAGAGGTTAAGAGAAATTACCATACCACGATGTTACCATCCTCAAAACTTTGGTAAAVTTGTTAGGGTCGAACTACACCACTTCTCAGATGCCAGTAATGTGGGGTATTGAAAGTCAGTTCCTTTCAGTTTGTATACAGTATGGTATGTATGTACACTGTAAAAATAAATGTCATTGTAATTTAGCTACAGAACATGAAATATTTTATTATGTAAAATAATTTTATTCTGAAATTCTGTCTTGTTCTTTTTTTGTTTTGTTTTTAGAAATGAGCCAACCTACAATGTTAGCTACAAGATCTTCTCTGAAAGAATCATCCACCATCGAATAATTGTAAACCAAGAGGTGCTGACAATGATGCAGCAAAGAAGGATCTTTTAAAATCTTGTGAAAATACACCTTGATGCTTCAAACTACAAGTAATTTAAACACTATGAATTTTTCTTAAAATGAATAATAATGATAATCATAATCCTATGTTATCATAATCAATGTGTAGAAACTGACTGTTTTTTTTGGATTTTTCCCAGATTTTCTCCCTAATTTAGTCGTGTCCAATTCCTCCCCGTCACTAGGGGGCTCCCACATTAAGGCTACTACTACCACTCAGCCAAGAGGGCCGAAGACTATCACGCGGTTCCTCCGAACCTCATGACGCCAGCCGACCGCATCTTTTCGAACTGCTCGCTCGTGCACCGTTGGGGGTGGCGTAACACACTCGGAGGACAGCGCTATCTGCTCCTTCCACTCGCATGAGTTCACAGACGCCCCTGATTTGCTGTAGAGCCGTGATTAATGTGGGAGCACTAAGTACCTCTCATCCCTCCCCTCTGAGAGAGCTCGGCCAATCAGCTCTCTCTAGACCTCCGGCTGCGAGAGGTTACAGCATCACCCGGGAATCGAACTCGCAATCTCCAAATGATAGGGCGAGACCTTTACTCCTGCGCCACTTGGAGGCGAAACTAACTGTTTTTTAACTCACTTTTTGATGAGTTTATATCTTGTCATTATATCTTACATGGTTGTGATAATCTTTTTCTGTAACCTTATGTTTCAGGCAGGATAAACTGAAGAGAAGGCTGACCCGTGATTTCCCCCAACTGGTGTTGCACTCCCCCAACAAGCGCAGCATCAGTGAATTTGTTTTTGTTGAGACACTTTCTGCAGATAAACTGGTAGACAGAATACCTCATCCATCCGGAAACGCTTATCTGTCGGGATTTATTGTTACTTTTTTTAAAGGTAAAGTGCAGGTTAATTTTTTTATTTTAACTTTATATTTTGTATTAATTATTTTTATGTATTTATTTTTTTGGGCTGTGGAACGAATAATTTTAGTTTCCATTATTTCTTATGGGAAAATCCAATTTGGTTTATGAGTGTTTTGGTTCCACTGTATAAAAATAAGTCAAAGTAACACATGAAAATATAAACAAATAATGACAAAAACAAGTCATTATGTCATCATCAATTAGAATTTTATAATGTCTTTCCACTGAGAGTGAACTATTTTACAGGGGTCTCAAACTCAGTTCCTGGAGGGCCGCAGCCCTACAGAGTTTTGTTCCAACCCTGCTCCAACATACATACTATGTAGTTTTCAAATAAGCCTTAATGACTAGTTTAGTTGGATCAGGTGTTTTTAATTATGGTTGGAACAAAACTCTGTGGGACTGCGGCCCTCCAGGAACTGAGTTTGAGACCCCAGATTTACAACAATTACTTGCAGATAACGGAGGAAGGAATTTCTATTACTTGTGGCTCCTCCTGGCTTGGTGTTACTGGTTCTTGTTGTGTGGCGTCTGAAGAAGAAAAGTATTTACTAGTCAGCTATGAATTTATAAAGTACTAACCAACTAGTTCTCTTTCCCAGTTAAAGCAAACCCTAGTTGGTTCCCCCATCAAGCGGAAACAGCGTATTCAGAGAAAAGCACGGTTCAGTATTCAGAGCGTTCGATTTGTAATTTTTTTACCACATGATCCCTGGGGGGCTCTGTACAAAAGGGCTCCCTGTGTTTTCTTTTCTGTGGGGAACAGGTCCAAATGGCTCTTTGTGTTTCAGGTTGCCGACTGGGTTAGATAAAAAAAAAAAAATAAATAAAAAAAATCACAACACATACAATATACTGGATTTTAGACATTTTATGCATTCACTTACACACTGAAAATATTGTATAGAATTCTAAATATTGATATACACGTGAGCTACTTCTGCAATTGAACCAGAAGTAGAATCGCGGTCTCTTCGTATCTGCGGAAATTCGTAACTTGAATGTTCGTAGGTCGGGGACCTTCACTAACATTTTTTGGTTGCCAGTGCTAATGTGTTTTACACCAGCTTATATTTCTCTGGTCACATGACTGTTCTGTCCCAACTCAATTCAAGAGTAAGCAAAAGATTACCCTGATAATAATTTAATAAATTATTTATTTATTTATTTTTCCTGTTTATGTAAATTTATATGTTCATATGTGCTTTCTGAGAATTAATACAGGAGTGCTTACTGGGCACTTGACAAAACAGGATGTGGGGCGTACAGGTAAACAGGAAGCAAAGACACACAGTAGGAACAAAGAGGCTTTAACTTGGGTAAGTTGGTTTAAAAATGCACCACATCACTACCTTGTAGACCACTGCAGCATCTCAGCAAGAAATGGCCATTCTCCTGGAGCTTTTTACACTACAGCTGCTTTTCGGTGAGTTTATATACATGTGAAATACCAAATAGGAGTTTATTATACAAATAATTGATTGAATGGTATTTAGGACTTAATTGTCCTTTTATACACCTTCTGTAAATTATTAGTCTTTTATTTTATCTAGAGATTGCATGCAGTAAAATATATAAATCAGTTTTAACAGAATTTAACATGGAAGTAGTTTATAACATCAGTGTAACAGCTTAAAAATTCATACTGTGATTCATGAGTTAAAACTGGTCTGAAGCAGTAAGTGAATAAAGACTCACTGATTGATGTTTCTCTTCTCTTAATGTCCTGTCCTTTCAGCTTTCTTTACACCGTGTCTCCTTGAGATCACTTCAGCAGACATCAGATCTGTCCGTGCTGGAGAGAACATCACCCTGCCCTGTAACATCACTAATTATCCTGAGATATTGTGGTATCGACTGAGATCTGATGAGGTGAAGCTGCTGATATCTGCTGAGGAATTGAAGCTGGAGAAAATCTATTCTGTTAGTTATAATGTGAACAAGAGTCACTTTAATGTAACACAAATCAGCAGTTCAGTCAGTTTAGTGATTATTGGAATTAGAGAGACAGATCTGGGGTTTTATTACTGTGGAGGTCGAACCAGGACACACACTCAGTTTGGGAAACCCATCAGACTCGACTTTACAGGTCAATCAACCATTACACACAAATACATACATACACACACATGTCTGCATTTCTCTGTACAAAACTGATATCTTTATGTATTTGTGTATTTTAGATGATCATCATATAGACTCTGGTAACTCACCTGATGATCCAGATAAGCAGCAGTCTACAGGAGCGGAGCTCTGGATTACAATGTGTGTGTGTCTACTGTCTATGCTAATGAATATCATTTGCATGTGTGTGTTCTGCTGCAGACCCAAAGGTGTGTTTATTTATAGAATCTCTAATTTGCATCATTAATAACTTTTAAAATTTATTTATAATAAATCTATTATATTTACTAAAATTTATTTGAACTTTGAATGCCAGAGCTTCAATAATGTTTATAATATGTTCATAATGTTTTTATTTTTTCAGTTAAAATTATTCTCTAACCCTAGAAAAGAGTGAAATCACAAAAACATAGTGGAAATGCTGTTTATATATTAACATTTCCGTGGCCAAGATGAGAAATATGTAGAGATATAGAGTTGTGTGTGTGTTTTTTTTTGTTTTGTTACTCCAAGTTAAATTCATGCCATAAAATATCATGAATCATTAACTCATATCATATAATAAGAAAGAAAAAGAAAAAAGAGATGAAGATTTTTAGAAATTTTTGATTTTTTTTCTAAATGTTTTTCTTTCTTTTTTTTAACAAATGTAATTATTTTCCTTTTTAGAAAAGTTAAGGATATCCTGCAGTTGCTTCAGGAACACCACAGACACAAGTGAAAAGGTACCAGAGATAATATTTTTTATCTATCTATCTATCTATCTATCTATCTATCTATCTATCTATCTATCTATCTATCTATTTACTGTATCTCTCTCTCTCTCTCTTTCTCTCTCGCTATATATATATATATATATATATATATATATAATTGGAACCATAAGTTAATTAAATTCAACTTAACTTTAAAGGAAGTAAGAAAGAACATGTGATGCAGGTTACTCTGTATTTGATTATTTAAGATCCTATAATGTTGTGGCACTAAAGACTAAAGACAAAGTGAACACGAGCCTCAGTATACCCTACATGTATATAACATTAACCCCATTTTAAAAACAATTAAAATAAACTATAAGTTAATTAATTAATTACATGCATTTTAATTAGTTATATGCATCTTGACTTTTTATGCTCAGTACTTGTGCTAGGGCATGTTATCAATTCATTTGATTTATTTGAGTTAATGTTTTAATCTGATTTTCAGATGTTCTATTGTTTGTACATGTTCATACATTGCCTGGGCAAAAACACACATTCACCATGGCATCATTTCAATAAGCTTATGCCATGTTTATCTTAGTCCAGGGTCGTATAAATTTTTCTCCAGACTGTAAACCCTAATGCTCAAAGTAATTAAACACATTGAGTACTGTTAACTTAAATAAGTGCAGTTAGGTCAAATTAACAGACCTTGTTGAGTATTCAGAACCTTTTGATATTTATAAGTTTGTAGAAATGACACTTTTCAAGTTAGCTGAACAAATTTGATATTTTATGTAATCGTAAGTACTTAAGTAACAGTAACTGTCACCTTAAAGTTCCACCCATGTAAAATCTATAGAGCACTGGTGGTTCAGTGGTAGGTGTTTCGCCTGCCATGTGAAAGGCCCGGGTTTGATTCTCGGGCTGGATTGTCTGCAAAAATTTATTTTATTGCACAAGTTCAACAAACTCAAAATTTTTTAGTTCTGTTTACGTAAAATTGGAAACATCATTACTTAAAACATTTGATGTAACTGATTAACTCAAATATTTTGAGTTTTGCCAACTTAATCGGGTTTACAGTGCAAGATCTTGTATTGGTGATAGGAGAGTCAGAATATGCGTCATGAGGGATGAAAAAATTGATGGAAAAACCTGGTCATTCAGTATATTCAGGTTGTCAGCAGACCTCATGTTTGGGTCTCGTAATGTTGTTGAACCCTAAACCTTAACAACTGAAGCAAACTCCGATCACAACAGATCAACACCCTTGTACGGAACGGCACTAAACTTTTTTCAACCATATAATTTCCTCGAAATTGTGGGTCACCACTATCTTTTCAGGTTTAATCATGTGTTTTACAGTTTTTAACCTAATTTATTTATTTATTTTTGGGCAATATTGCCCAGCCCTACTCACTACATATTCAATTCAATTAACTTACTCACTTCCCCTCATCCTCTATACTGCTTTATCCTGTATTCAGGGCCACGGGGGCCTGGAACCTATCCCAGGAGAATAAGGGCTCGAGGGGGAGTACACCCTGGACATGGTGCCAGTCCATTGCAGGGCGGGCACACACACACACACACACACACACACACACACACACACACACACACACTACGGGCAATTTGGAAATGCCAATTAGCCTAATCTGCATGTCTTTGGGTTGTGGGAGGAAACAGGAGTACCTGAAGGAAACCCACCTAGCATGGTCAATTCAATTAAATTTTATTTATATAGCACTTTTAACAATGGTCATTGTCTCAATGCAGCTTCACAAAATTAAAAGAAAATTATAGAAAAGCATATGAGCGAGAAAAATGTGTATAGATCATAATGATCAGATTGTTCCTTCAGGATTCAAGATTCAAAGAACTTTATTAATCCAGAGGGAAAATGCTTAAATGATGAGCAAGCCAAGGGTGACAGCAACAAGGAAAAACTCTCAGAGATGGCAACAGGAAGAAACCTTGCGAGGAACGAGACTCAACAGGGAACCCATCTTCATTTTGGTGAAAACATATAGCAGGAATTTGAAGCGCACATACTGTGTTAGGCAGCTGAAAGTTCAGTGTAACAGAAGATGTCTAAGTTAACAAGTCCAGTTTGGCACCAGGATGACTCAGACAGGTACAGAGGGCAGAGGGAGTCTAGATCACTGGGAGCTCAGGAGCAGCATGTGTAGCTCCAAACCTACACAAGCAGCTTGTCTGCATCAGATACAGATAAAATGTTCCTAAGCTTGGCAATATTTCCAAGTGGGATAAAGGCTGTTTTTGTAATATTGGAATTATGATTCTCAAGGGACAAGCTCTCTAATATTACACCCAGGTCTTTCACTGTCCAGCTGGTAGTAATAGTACATTCTTCTAAATGCAAGCTGAATTGTGAGAACTGTGTACTGGTTTTTGGGCCAATAAGTGATATCTCGGTCTTATTTGAATTTAGTAAGAGAAAATTATAGGTCATCCATCGATCATCTTTTATATCTTGAACACATTCAGTTAATCTGGACAACTTGGATATTTCATCTGGTTTTGATGAGATGTATAACTGGGTATCATCAGCATAACAATGGAAACTAATCCCATGTCTTCTAATGATGTTAGAGGGAAGCATGTATATTGAGAACAGCAGAGGTCCTAAAACTGACCCTTGTGGAATCCCATATTTTACTGGCATTACACCGGATAGTTCTCAATTTATATCTACAAAATGGTATTGATCAGACAGGTAGGATCTAAACCATTTGAATGCCTGTCCCTGAATACCTATGTCATTTTGTAAGCGATCTATGAGAATATCATGATCTATAGTGTCGAATGCAGCACTAAGATCAAGTAAGACGAGTATTGAGATGCAGCCTTGGTCCAAAGATAAAAACAAGTCATTTGCGATTTTAAATAGTGCAGTTTCTGTACTATGATGGGGCCTGAAACCTGACTGAGGCCCCGTCTTCTTTGAAGATATTGTTTTCCTGCAAGAATGCACATATTTGAGCTGACACCACCTTTTCTAATATTTCTAATATAAAAAAATCGGTCTGCAATTTGTTATTTCATTACGGTCTAATTATGTTTTTTTTAAAGAAGAGGCTTAATAACTGCCAACTTGAGGGATTTAGGGACGTGACCTAAATATAGTGAGGAATTTATAATGTTTAGAAACAGCTCTCCAGCTGTATGCATCGCTTCTTTTAGAAATCTAGTTGGGATTGGATCTAACAAACATGTTGTTGATTTAGCTGTGATGATGAGTTTGTACAGCTCTTCCTGTCCTATAGCTGTAAAGCATTGAAAATCTAGATATTTTTCATTAAAGAAGTTCATAAAGTCTTCACTACTAAACTGTGATGGAATACTCTCTGCAGATATATTGGGTACATAAAAAACATGTTAGAGTTCAGCTCAAGACATAGTTCACACTAACTTCACAAAACAGTAGCTTTATAACATATTCAATATACAGTAAGGATTTTGCTGTGTGTTGACCTTCAGGACTTGTTATTCCAACCCACAGCATATGTAAGTTCTGTTTTCATTTTAGCTTCTGTATTATTATATTAAATATCATTATTAGGACATTCACGAGTATAGTACACATGTAAGAAAATAAAATATGTATGAGCAGTTATTTCATGGTGTTATAAGATGTTTCTCTGTCCGTCTTTACAGGAAGAAAACATTCATTATGCCAGTGTCCAACAGAACACAGGGCCCAAAGCCACTTCTAAGAAAAACACAGCATCAGATTCAGACAGTGTGACCTACGCAACAGTCACCTCACAGCCTCGGAGACGCTGAGCAGCACAAGGTGTCACATGTTATGCTGTAAAAACTATGCTGTTTCCTCTGGTTCTCTTCTTAATCTCTTTTAAGTTGGTTTTGTTGCTGACAATTATTTAAAATAAACCGTTTTTGATAAAAATTTTGGAAATATTCTTAAAATATTACACAACTCACCTGCTAATATTAATAATTGTATTTATGTAAAATAAAAAAATATAATTTCAAGGTTAATACATATTTAAAGACTCATATGGCCAGTGTAAGCCTGAGCTCATTTATATGTAAAAACAGTGAACATCATTAAAAAAAAAAGTGCAGATCTGCAGGTGCAGATTTTAATTGCATTTTATATTCATATTATACAGAGATTATACTACTTAAAGTTATAATATTTTTTTTATTGTGGTAAGATATAAAAAAAACAATGATGAAGATAAAAGTAAAAAAAAGTAAAGTCCTGTTATCCTGGTAATGTTTAAATGGAAGTCTATGTTTTAAGGGAGTAACGTCATGCAATTTAACTGCGCATGGCTGGTGTGGCTAATGTGATCACATAAAAAATGCCCAGGTTGTATCTTTCGGTTTATATATTGTCAGTTAAATAAATATTGTTTATTTTTATGCCATTCTAGTTTATTTATTTACTGATGGATGGGGCACGATGTTTTTTAGGAGGGAGGATTGTAGTGGGAGCACTGGGGTGTCAGGTGTGGGTCAGTACAAAATGGCTCATGGAACAAGAAATGTATCAGAATTTTGCTTAGGGCCCAATGAAGGTTAGGTCTACCTCTACTGCCCCTTCTGCCCCTGCCCTCTGTACGACCTCTGCAATGATTAACAAAGAATGACTTGTTTTAATTTTCCTAAATTCCCCCACATCACCACATTCTGTTTCCACCACTGGCATAGTGGTATAGATAATGAGTGAGTGAATGTGTGATGCTTGCCTACAAAGCCAAAACAGACCCTCATCCAACTATCTCAAAGCTTTTATCAAACCCCACACTGCAATATGTTCTCTGGTGATGCTGAATGCTGAGTTCCTGGACACGGTGTAAAGAAAGCAGAAAGAGCAGCATATGATCACTCACCCAGCCTGAAACCTACACACACACTAACAGCTACAGGGATTTGTTCATCATTTACACTTTACTATCTTTTTATTCACTAATGTGTGTAATGTCCATTTTTCACACGCTCCCTCCAGCAGTCTGACAACAAGTGCTGCTACTTCACACTCAGTACAGGCCAGGGTTTTAGGCACATGCTATTACACCCTGTTCTGTATTTTATTCTCCCTCTAATCATATAATTCTTATAACATGCACACAGATCACACAGAAAGAAAACAATCACTAGCACAAAACATCCTTAGATGAAGAGACAGAGGGTGAGCTGGACAGGAAAGATAAATTGTCTTATTTACAATAATTAACAGAAAAATCCCCGTGTCCGTGCTAATACTAAAGCTTTTTATTTATTTAGCTTTTTTTTTTCCAGGATGCACACGTGTTTATTACAACAAAATGCTTTCTTCACATCATATACTAATGTGTTAGGATCGAGAGGTCTACTTATGGTGTTAACCACATGCTCTGAACAGGACATCACTCACAGCTCAGTGGAAACATAAAGTCACACCTTTGCTCAGAATACAGACACTTTTAATAGCATTCCAAAAATGTTTATAAACAAAAACTGACTGCAACTTTTAGATTAAATTTCAAATCTTTATTTAATTGTTTTAATAATCAGACGCACTACTGACTTGGCTGGGATTAATCAGGAGTGTGTGCATTGTACCTTCTCATCCAAGTTGCCACTGCTAACACACTGAAGACAATTCATCTCATAACTGACTTAGCAATATTTATACCACTGGTTTAATTCATTCATTACACACACACACACACACACACACACACTAATTAGACACATGCACTTGCATCCCAATGTTGCCATGAAGCAGGAATGAGGATAAATAAGGAAAAGTGGATCTACATAGTGATTATGAATTGGGTTAGAGCGTTTTCACACTGGTAACGATCTGTTCCGTTCTGTACCCAAGCACGATTTGTCCCCCT
>QMIH01002544.1:12523-34739 GCA_003987875.1 Clarias batrachus | reverse complement strand
CGGGTTTATTTAAGGGTCCTGATACCGGCGCACTTCGTGCGATCATTTAGGTAGCACCGGTGAAGGTATTAGGGCCAAAGAAAACAAAAGAAAAGACAGAAAGAAAAGAAAATAAAAGAAAAGACAGACAGCTGTTTAGAGACAGAGGCAAAGCCCCAGCCTCTGTCTATTGAAGACGCTAGAGAGAGCGAGTGAGAGAGAGAGATAGGGAGAGCGGCACGCAGAAGTTCAGCGTGCACGCTCAATAGTTTGTTAGTGCACGAAGCACAAACACCCTCTCTCTCTCTCTCTCCTAAAGTCCTCAGTAGGGCGAACGCCCCGAGAGGACAAGTTTTGTTTTGTTTTCCAGAGCCCCGTCCGTTCTCGCGTAGACGGCGGAGCTCTGTTTATTTTGTGTTTTCACTTTTTCTTATTTATTTTACTTTTAAGTTCCTTAATTAATAATCCCACGCTATCTCCAAACGGGAAGGTCTTCCCGTGTGTATCACAAGCACTCTCACTATCTCCTATTTCACTGACCCACTCTAACGCCCAGCATAAGGGCTCTTATAATTAAAAAACATCGCGTGGTGCGGCTCTCCATACCGCACCACGTAACATATATCATCTTAAACAACACTTTGTCTACTTAATAATTGCTTCTAAGTCTAATCAATTAAATTGAATTCCATTTTATTTATATGTCGCTTTTAACAGTGGTCATTGTCACAAAGCAGCTTTACAGAATCAAAAGAATCAAAAGAGTCTGACGAAGTCTGGCTATGATAGAAAGGCACCAGAAAACCATTACACCAAAGCCTACTGTGCACGGGGCCCTGCAGGAAAAGAGCCCAAGGCCCCTGACCTGGCCTAGAAACTCACCAATCCCAATGCGTTTGAGCCCCATGAGCTGCACCGGACAAACTATTTCGATCCACAGAGGCCCCGCCCCACGCCCGACAGCACCCAGTTTACAGTACAAATGAGGAGGGGTACACCCTAGACAGGGTGCCAATCCATCGCAGACAAACACTCACACACACATTCTACAGCCAATTTGGAAAAGACCAATTAGCCTAATCTGCATGTCTTTCGATTGTGGGAGGAAACAAGAGCAACCGGAGGAAACCCACAAACACGGGGAGAAGATTAATTTAAAGCAATAACTTAATATTTTATATTCTATTTATATCCCACTGTTACTTTTGAAAAGATGAAAAATATTAGTATGAATTAATCAATTCAGCCACAATTTTTTTCCCCTATTTAATAAAATTTTATTAGTTAAAATGTGTGTTCATACCTTCTAATACTTATTCAGCTCGCAGTTTTACTTGATGTGTATTTCGATACATTTAATGTTCCAATGGAAAATTATAAATTGAATGCACTAGCGAGTGTACAAAAGTTCACAAAAGTTTTAGCATTCTAGTTAGTGTGTAAAATTCTTACGCCAAATCATTCTCGCGCCATTTTTGCTCCAAATCGGTTCCGGGATTAAACACCCTGCTGCCCTCTTGTGGACACCGTGTAGAAGTACTTGAAAAAAATGGCTACAACTCAGCGTTGCTTCAGTTTTTATTATAATTCTCACAAATAATAACCTGAAATAAACATTAGACGGATTTCGTCTGCAGTTCTATACATTCCACTGGATTTATCATGGTCTCTAACCTGTTCTTATTTCTATAAAATATATAAACTGGACTCGGGGGTGTTCAGCAAAATTCTTGAATCAGTGTCTATGGTTACAAACTGATTTGAGATCAGTGGTTCTCATTCATACATTCTCCTCTGAAAGTATTGCAACAGCAATATAGGTGGAGAGAAATGAACTACAGTTCACTTCAGTTTTACATTTATTAAATACAGTGGCCTCCACAATTATTTGCACCCCTGGTTAAAATGTGTTCTTAGACTTCTAATAACTTCATTTTTCTATTTAAACAATATAGAACCACAAAACAAAAAAAGGAAAATCCAACCTTTAATTAATGTACAATTATTCAGAGGAAAAAATCCCACATTATGAAATATGATTTTTTTTTTTGCGTGAAATCATGTGTGCCACAATTATTGGCTCCCCGATATTAATACTTCATATCTTTGACCATTGCGCACTCATCCTTTTTTCCACCAGGGTGTTTGTTGCCAATAATCTCTATCTTAGTCTCATCTGACCACAGCACAGTTGAAGTCCCAGTACAGCTTAGCAAACTCCAGACGTTTATGTTGGTGATTGTGGGTGAAAAAAGGCTTTTTCCTTGCATGCTTCCCAAACAGCTTGTTTGCATGTACTGTATATGGCACCTGATGGTCTTTGTGATCCCAAGATGCAACTTTTTGATGCAGTTCTCTAACAGTGTGTGTAGAAGATTTTTTTTAACCTCTCTCGCCATACTCCTCACTGTGCAAGGTGGTAAGATAAACTTGGGTCCTCGTCCAGCCTTGTTTATCACTGTTCTAGTTGTTTTAAACTTCTTAATGATTCCTCTGACTGTAGATATGGGCAAGTTTAGGTGAGTGGTGATTTTCTTGTAGCCATTGCCTGACTTATGAAGGTACACACACATCTGTCTTACTTGAATGGGGTGTTTTCTGGTCTTTCCCCGTGTTGAAAAGTGGATAAGAGAAATAGGCCTCTGAGTCACATCATATTTATACCACAGGGAAACAGGAAGTCATGAATTATTAATTAAATGTTTCTAGATACTCTGATCTACTTTAAAAAACTACAGGAAAAATAACAAAAATCCTTAGTTACATTTATTCTATCTGAATTTTTAGGGGTGCCAACAATTGTGGAACAGGTTAGATTTTTCTACTACTTTTAATGTGAGATTATGCTTCTGCAATAAAGAATGAATTCATTAGCAGCCAAAGAACACATTTTAACTGAGGGTGCCAATAATTGTGGAGGTTGCTGTATATGTATATATTTTTTCTTTGAATTTCCATACTTATAATTATATTAATGTTGTACACTGTATTTAATTTACATTGTGCATGTTTAACTAGAATGTGACATTTTTAAAGATCTTTTAAGCAATATTTTTTATTGTTTTAATACTATCACTATTGTACTATTAATACTTTTTAGAATGGCCCAAATCTGATGCAGATTGTCAAATGCGCCTGCTATTGGTTCACAACTTGGACAGCACACAAAATGTTACTTGTACTTGCTTGAAAGTTTACATGGATTTTAAAATACTACCATTGTCCTATAAAGCATTGAATGTTCTCCTGAGTGAACTGCCAGGGTCTTATGATCTGCCACGCCTACTTCGAACAAAGGATGCAGGCTGCTTATCAGTGCTGCGTATTATGAAAAATACATCAGGGGAGGCTTTTTCTTACAAAGCCCCAACTTTATGCCTTCCAAATATTGTTCAGGACTCAGACACCTTCTCAGTGTTTAAGTCTAGGCTAAAAACCTATTTATTTAGTCAAGGTATAATATATATAATATAACACAGTATAACACAGTATGACTGCAGATCAATTCCTGTTATCCGATATATTTTTGATTCTGTAAAGCTGATTTGTGGCAATGACCACTGTTAACTAATTTATTAAGTTGAGTTTAAATGAATTACAAGTATGAGTAAGAGGAGATGACCATGATTTCCGACAAACACCTGATACTGGTTTCAGTACTAATGCATCCATAATTCTGATGGTGTCAACTGTGACATTCTCCTAAAAAAATAAAAATAAAAAAAAAGAGTTGTGTACAGTGGAAGGGGTAGGTTAGTGGAGGAACACATTCTGGCATCACATTTAAACATTGTTATTGTGGAATATTTGAAATTGCAATTGGCATAAACTGGTTTGTAACTGGATTAGGATGGCATGTTTGGTAGTAGACAGGAGGTGTCATGGATTCTGAACACACAGGGAACTAATTCATTTATTCGACAGGATAGGAATAGTGAATTTGAGTAAAACAATCCAGATATAGGTTGGCAATTTTCGACGGTGAAGTTTCAAATTAAAAGTCAAAATTCGGTTCCAACCCTATACAGTACAGTGAAACAGTACACAGTGAAATGAAACAACATTCCACCAGGACCATGCTGAAACAGAAAGCAATATAGAACTACAAATCATAAATATCAGTGCTCTGATCAGGGTGTTTTTGGTGCAGAGCCCCGATCACAGACATCAGAATTGGCCAATACCGATATGTGTTACTGATCTGTCATTTAAAGTGGTTCCTTTTGGTGTTGATGAGCTCAACAGTGTATTTTTTTCAAAGAATGTACCAGATTGTTGATTTAGCCTCCTAAAAGCTTTTCTCTCTCTCTCAATAACTTTTCAGCCTAATGATGGTCTCCTTCATCTGCATCAGCACCTTTCCCAACTTCGTAATAAGAGATTCTACGAACAGATACCAAATGCAAATTCAACACTTAAAATCAACACCAGATTTAATATGACATAAAATATGAGGGAAACAGCCACAGCTTTAAACTCCTCTCTTAAAGAAAGATAATGCATTTTATATTCTTGAATCACCCAGTAGGTGGCAGCAGAAAGACATAGTACATGTGCTTCACTCCTGTATTACTGTAGTGTACGCTCATAATACAGCAAAGATAAATCAGATTAATATTTCACATTAATTTTTATTTCTATCTATTCCTGTATTCATGTAAAAGTATTTAATTACTGAGTTCATTGATTGTAGAGCTGCTTCTGTCACAGAAACACAGATAGCGCACAAATAGCACTTAAATGGTTGTAGAAGAATTATCATAGAGAGGTGATCATAGCATCAGTCTAGAAACAGGAAACTCATGCAGACAGGACATTCAAGCTAATGTCTTACCAATAATTTTTGAATTATAACAGAAAGGTGTAAGGGTCATGTTTCAATGCGTATCAACACATATCGGAGTCAAAGGAAGCCAAGAAGCAGATAAACTCACCAAACAAGCACTAAAGATGGAAAATGTTCACATAGAAATCCCAAGAAGGAAAGCATAATTCAAGTAAATAATTAAAGAACACACAACTAAAATATGGCAGAAAGTATGGGATGGAGAAGAAACATGCAGACAGTTGCGTAAAATTTAGAAGCACATAAAAAGCGGGAAAGTCTGGGGGAGAAACAGAAGACAGGAAAACACAGCACAGCTAATAATAAGGCACATAGGGTTAAATCAGACTCTGTGAGGCAAACTGGAGAATGTACATTTTATGGGCAAATGGAGTCAGTAACACATACAGTATATGGATAAACTGTAGAAGGTGACAAGGAAAGACAGGATTTCAGAGAAACCACGAGAGAGGCTGGTCTAGGAAACATTCTATGGAAAATGACCTGTAAAATATATAGTAGCCTGATTAACTATCTAAACAAAACTGCTTTAAAAGATACAAGCTAATATATGCTTCAGTTCGTTGTTATGTTTTGTTTTGTTTCTTCCAATCTGATGCGCCACGCTCCAGTCCAGCAGGTGGCGGTAATGGACCTATAACTTGGGCTGCCCGCCGCAAAAAAAAAAAAAAACCACGAACAAGAAGACGAAGAAGACCTCTCTTCTGGGTGTTGCCATTATTAGCTCCCGAAGTGTACGTCACCGCAGTGTGCTCCCTAATCCCTGCTTTATTTGCAGGGAATCGGTTAAGGGAACTTCCCATGACTAAACTTCACCATTCGGAACACGCTGCGAAGGCACCAGCGCAGACGTCACTTCCTCAGTGCGTTACCATGGTAACATAAGCACACCGGATACTTGTCACTGCTGCTGTGAAACTTCCACACTTCGGACATTAAATACTGAATATTTATTGAAACAAAAACTGATTCTATTATAAAACGCACTATTAAAATGTGTATACCTTGTAAATTAATTACTGATTATTAATAATAATTGATTAAAGATTTACAGTTTTTTTTTCTTTTACAGATTACTAGCTTATACATCTTGGATAAATTTAACTATATATTTTTGTGTCCTTTCATTATGATGTCCTCGATAATAATGATAATAAATTTATAAATCCCATTTCGAGCTTAATTTTTTTTTTCACGTTCCAGCGAGACACAATGGCTGATGGGAAGCGTTTCATTCTCACTACCGGTGAATCACACTTAACATGGCTGAGCACCCTGTGTAGTGTACTTCGCAGTGTACATATACTACGCAGTATGTATATAATTATATTATTAGTTAGTAAATAAAATCATAGTTATTTAATATGCATTAATAATTTCTGTAAAATCATTTAATATTGCATGGTCATATTGGATTTTTTACATTTTATTTAATTTTTATTTATTTATTTTTATTTTGCTGAAAAAGGATAAAAGGAGCAGTAAATAACACACACACAAAAAAAAAAAAAAAAAAACTGTAAAGGAGCACCATAAGTATGAACTAAAATGTATCCCATATGACTTAAATAAATACTAAAAGTATTATTATAATATTATAGGAGTTTATTGAAAATGTAATACTTTCTAAGTATCTGATAATTTAATTTTTGAATACAAGAAAGTGCTGTGTACTATTATTACAATTACATTTATGAATAAAAAAGTTTTATAACAATTATAAGGATTAAATCTATAATAAAATATTTATCTTCCATCTTGTAACTACTGTACTTGTCATTTAGTGGTGAACCTCACAAAACTTCAATCACAATGTTCAACCCAACCTCCTGATCATGGATGATAATACAACTAACACAAATGTGCACTTTCTGAGTTATAAATATTTGTTTGTTAAAATAATAATAATAATAATAATAATAATAATAATAATAATAATAATAACAATAATTACATAATCACTTAATGAACCCCTTCAAAATGACCTTGAACTAATGTAAAAAATTTCCATTTTAGTCTATGATAAGCTAATGTGGACACAGACTGTTCCCTCCAGAAAACTACTTCTGACTCTCTGTTGCCAATGTGTACTGCTAGGTCTCCTGTCTTGCTTAAACTTAAGTGGGGAAAATTGATCAAACCATTTTCCACTGTGGTTGTTTTTCAGAGAAAAAAAAGCTTTTGAACTACTTTGAAAAAACTGTCATAGTGTGCTTTGTCTTTGAAATACACATGACACTTGACATCCCACAACTTTAAAGCGTACTCTCCAGTGGTTTCCCATGCCCAAGTGTATTTGCCGACCCTTTTTAAAAATCTGCCATTTGGCGAGGTATACTAAGAGGCAGTAAATGCTGTGGGTCCCAGTTGCCATAAAGAGTATAAGAATGGCATACTGACGATTGCACATGCGCTGCAGAGAAACACACACTGTAAACAAATAACAGGCCGCCTCAACATCAAAAAGTTTAGTAACAGGGTGCAAGCTTCATTAAGATTCCTCAACTTTCAGAGAAATTTGCTGGCCAAACTAAATATTTCACATTCCTGTTTATTTGTACCTAGTTCAAAATCTTACGTTGATTCAATTTTTGAAATTCAAATGCTTAAGTCAGCTCAATTAGTATTGGTTGTGGGCTCAATTAATTATATTTCTTTAGGGTTGAAAGTTAAAAAATCTGAACTGCATAAAACATGAGAATACACATACACATTCTATTTGGCTTAAAATGGATATAAATGCAGTAAAATGGATAACCTGGACAACACCAGATTCGTATCAGTCTCATCAGTTCTTATTCAGATTTTACTTTTAAAGACTTTTTTCCCCAAGGTGTCAGACACAAAAAAAGAGTCTCTATGATAACAAGAGTATGTCTCTCCAAGTCCAGTAATAATTGTTTGGATGAATTTATACAGTAGGTGTCCGTCCTGAAACCCAATGTACAGGGCACAGAGCTGACCAAACATCTCTCCTAAAGATGGTGCATTGTCACCGATCAAAGACTACAGTCCCCTCCACCAAAGCAACTTCATCAGCTTGTTCACACACCTCCAGTCGTTCCATAAGGCCATCCATCACTCCTCTTGAGTCAATCCTCCACAGCAGAGCTCTGGGCAAAGAGAACAAGAACAGTCTTGTAAAGACAAAGAAAAAAAAAATCACAAAATATCTGGTTATTTACTCAATTTGGTCTCATACAAATAAGTTAACCAATATAACATTCATGGTTCTACTCTTATAATTTTCCCCAAATGAGAGCCATGGAAAGGATCAAATGATAGTTTTGACACTTGCATGTTTAAGTGCATGTGATTTGTTTTGATGGTTGATTTGGTTGAAGTTGGTTTGAATTATACTTACATTATGTTAATAAAACATATTTCACAATAATGTTCAGTAGAAACAACATTATCATTACTTTTAAAATGTGTAAATTAGGGCTGAACGATTTTGGTAAATAATCTAATTGTGATTTATTATGCTGTTATTTTTCTTTTAGGTTTCTTTTGTTCAATGAACATGAGCAATAATTCAACCAACACAATATCAGATACTGTAGATTAAATATCCTGTTCTTTCCTGTATGATAAGTATGATATGAAAGTCAGTAACAAATCACACAATCAAAATTGCAGATTGCAGAAATATAAAAAATAAATCTGAGGCCTTACCACTAGACTATTAAAAATTATTTTAGTGAATGTGATTCGTAAAACATATGGATTGCTCTTTTTAAACACCAACTGTTAAACAGCGCTTTTGAACATAAATAATACAGAATATTCTTCAATTTCATACAGTATGTGTCTGATGTTTGAAAATATGAAGTTTAATTGCAATAGAATTGTATTGAAGCTAATCCTGATTAACATGCTGCAGTCATCTTCCCAAGCTATAGATTTTTTGCTGTTAACAATAGTTTTATTTTTGTTATGTTATGCATCAGGGTTTTAATATAATACACACTGTAGAACTGCTGGTGTTTTTCAATGATAGATAAAGGTATATCTTATTGGAATCTTAAATAAGATTCAATACCATAAAAAAACTATAAATGAAATTATTGATTAATTCCAAGAAGCACTCTATATTACCTGTTGATATTCAAATAGATTTTTTTTTGCAGCTGCCTTTTTGGAATTATTACACAAACTCCTCCAGACACTATCAGGACATCATGACCTCCTGTTTTTCTCTTTACATTGTATGGGGTACAGTGTGTGTGAGTAAGTACATTTTTTGTAACATGAAACAGATGAAACATAAGACTCCTAACATAAGAGCATTGTCTAAAAGAAGAAAATTTCTTTGTCTCAGGCCTCCTCTCTGCAGTACATCAGTGTATCTGGCACAGTGGGTTCTACAGCCGTCCTGCCATGTAAGCTGGCGAGTGAACACCCTGACGAACCATCTGTTTTATGGCGCATTCAATCTGTGACTGTGTTTGAGCGATTTGGTGAGAAGTCAGTTCACGGTGAGGGATATGAGGGTCTTGTGGATGTTCCTTTGGAGGAGCTGGGTAAGGGAAACTGTTCACTGGTGTTGAGTGATCTGAGACTTAATGATACAAGAGTCTACATAAGCACGCAGCCAGTGAGAGACCAAACAAATTTTCTACTACATGTGGTTCTACTACATGTTAAACTCTCAGTTTATGGTGAGTAAATTAGTCTCAGCTGAACACACACTTACTATCACACACACAAGGGAATAAAGCTGGAAATAAGGAATGTTTGATGCTAAGTTCATATCGTAACAAAAGAGGTTCATACAACAACTTTAATACAAACGTCAGTGAATGTGATTCGTAAAACATATGGATTGCTCTTTTTAAACACCAACTATGTTTAAATGGACAGTGTTTTCAGTCCATACAAAGCTCCTTTTGTGTGTTGGAGTTGAGTCAGGACAACACACATGGCCATTTTTCAAAATTCAATTAAATTTTTTTTGTATAGCGCTTTTAACAATTGTCGTTGTCGCAAAGCAGTTTTACACAATCAAAAGAATTATTTAAGTTTGTATGAAATATGAATGCGTATGAATCAAAATGGTCAGATGGTCCCTGATGAGCAAGCCGAGGGCAACAGTGACCAGGAAAAACTCCCTGAGATTGTACTAGGAATTGAGAGGAACTGGACTCAACAGGGAACCCATCCTCATCTGGGTGAAACAGAAAGCAGGAATTGATCTGCATTCATACTGTGTGTTAGGTGGCAGGCAGTTAAGTTAGTTAACAGATGTTAATTGATGTTAATATGGAGTCCAGGTAGTTATTGGAGGCTCAGGTAGAGTTGTAGGAAATACCAGTCCTATCGAGTAACTGTAGCCAAGTCCGTAGAGAAACAGCTGTCAACATCAGTCGAACATCAGGCCAGAACCACCTTCATAGTAGAGTGAAACTGTCCCCAGACATTGGACGCATCTCAAAAGAGACACACGGAACATTCATGTGACAAGATCTCCAACCAGAAGCGGGGCACTAGGATGAGTCAGACAGGTCCAGAGGGCAGAGGGAGTCTGGATCAATGGCAGCTCTGGAACAACATGTGTAGCTCAACAGAGAGAGGGAAAGAGAGAGGGGGGGGGGAGAGCAGAAGAGGAGAGATAACAGTTAGGTCTGGTCGCAGTCACATAATGTATAAGGTGAATATATATTTAGTGTAGCGTGCAAGCAGGGACTCCGGCAGGACTAACTATAACAGCATAACTAAAAGGGAGAACCAGAAGGTAACACAGACACGAGGGCTCCCTGAAATGTAAAGCAACCAATCACCTCACCGTCAACAAACCTGAGTGATCAATGAGAGTGGGGAAGACAGCATCTCAACATACCAGTTCACCATAATACTCAAAATGCTTGGTTAAATAAAATGTTTTTTAGCCTAGACTTAAACACTGAGACTGTGTCTGAGTCATGAACACTATTTGGAAGACTATTCCATAACGTTTGGGCTTTGTAAGAAAAAGCCCCCTGCTGTAGTTTTTATAATACGCGGTACTGACAAGCAGCCTGCATCCTTTGATCGAAGTAGACGTGGTGGATCTCAGGACACTAGCAGTTCACTCAGATACTGCGGCGTGAATACCACTTAATGCTTTATACGTCAAAAGTAGCATTTTAAAATCAATGCGAAATTTCACAGGGAGCCAATGAAGTGAAGATAAGATAGGGGTAGTGTGCTTGTATCTTCTGGTATTAGTGAGGACTCACTAATTGAAGCTTGTTTATGCACCCAGTTGAACAACCAGACAGTAAAGTGTTGCAATCGTCCAACCTAGAGGTGATAAAAGCATGAACTAGTTTTTCTGCATCGTTTAGTGACAATATATTCCTTAATTTGGCAATATTTCTGAGGTGAAAGAATGCTATCCTGGTGATATTGTCTACATGAGCTTCAAATGAAAGACTACAATCTATAATCACACTGAGGTCTTTTACTGTTGCACTAGATAGAACAGAAAGGCCATCTAAAATTACAGTGTGATCTAAAATCTTGCTTCTAATTCTATGACTAGAACTTCTGTCTTAATCCTGTCAGGATTAAGCAGAAGGGAGTTAATAAGCATCCAGTCTTTTATATCCTTTATGCATTGCTCAACCTTAGCAAGCTGGTTTCTCTCATCTGGTTTTGCTGAGACGTAGAACTGTGTGTCGTCAGCATAACAGTGAAAATTAATGCCATGCTTACGTATTATGTTGCCCAAAGGAAGCATGTAAAGGGGAAAAAAGCAGTGGGCCTACAACCGAACCCTGTGGGACACCAAACTCCACAAGAAAACATGCAGAATAATCACCAATTTCTCGCTCACATAGGAACTTGGGACCAGTAAACCAGTTTGAACTAAGCAACTCTCCCACCTTGAGGCCTCTGAAAGAATGATCCGCGGGGGTTTGATCAGTGTCAATATAGTACCACTGTGCTGGATTAGTGGTTTCTCTGATTCTTTGGACTCACTTTGCAACAAAAACATGAAACCTTCGAGCTGCATTGTTAATGTAGCCTAAGACTACTTGTGAATCTGTCCAAAAGTACTCTTGGCTGATTTTGAGCTCTTGTTCTTCCCTCACATGTTACTGACTGCTTTAGAAACAACTGCAGCAGTTCACTCCAGCCTTTGTATGGTCACAATCTTTGTGGGTGCAACCCTTGCCTTACCTAAGACTAAAGAGCAATGCACCTTCTTCTCCATACCCATGTCTATTTGTGTTTTTGACCTACTATAATATGTCTATTATAGTGGGTCAAAAACAGAAGTTACAATTGAGAGGATTCCTCGCCGCGTCACTGGTTTCTAATCCAGGGTGACCTTAAAGGAAAAAGTGTTACTGGTCACATTCCACTTTATTCCCACCACAGTTTGGACTGGGGATTCCTCATAATTCAGATCTACATCATGAATTTTAYTAGCTCGTTCAGTGTCAGGAATTGACTCGAAGACTTTCCTGATGTTGAGATGAACTTGTGGAGGTCCAATTTCCCTTTCGCGTACACACTTTGTGCTTCTCTTACTAGTTGGATGTCTTTGTCCACAGAATCTACACTGATGAGGTCATCATCAACATAAAAATTCTTCCTCATAAAGTTGGCTCCTGAAGGAGACTCTGTTTCATTTTGGCTGGCAAGATATTTAATTCCATAGTTTGCGCAGCCAGGAGAGGATGCTGCTCCGAAAAGATGGATCTTCATACGATATTCCGTTGGCTCTGAAGTTGTATCACCTTCCCACCACAGGAATCGAAAGTAGTCTCTGTCGTCTTCGTTTACATGGAACCTGTGGAACATTTTTTCTACATCACAGATTACTTCAATTGGGTATTTGCGAAATCTGCAGAGCACTCCTGTGAGCCCATTTGTAAGATCAGGTCCAGTTAATAGATGATCATTCAGAGCCGTGCCYTCATATTTGGCAGAGCAATCAAACACCACGATAATTTTGCCTGGCTTTCTAAGGTGATAGACCCCTTGGTGGGGAATATACCACACATTCCCTGCTTAGGGTTGGTTTTCAGCTCTTTCCGCATCACCATCCTTGAAAACACCTTCCATGAATTTAACATAATCTTCCTTGAATTGGGGATTTTTCTCAAGCCTCCTTTTCAAGTATTTCTGTCGCATTAGAGCCAAATGCTTATTTTCTGGGAACTGAGGGTGTGTCTTAAAGGGGAGAGACATTTCCAGGTGTCCATCTCTGTTCCTGTGTATTCTTTCATTCAGCAACTGTGTGAACTGTATGTCATCTTATGATATACTCTTTTCACCTGGCTTTGTATCTTTGAATCTGACTCAAGGGCTCTGATGACAGCAGCTGGTGTCAATGGTGGGAGTTCTTTGACAGTTACATGATGGCACAGACCAGTCACCTCTGTTGACTTTGCAACCCATGATGAGCTACCAACAACACTCCAACCCAGGTCAGTCTTAATAGCATACGGCTCGTCATCACCTCCTGTTATGACTTGTCGTGGTGCTAACACCCTGGAGCAGTCATAGCCTATCAGTAGACCAACCCAATTTTTGGCCAGTTATTCAGCCTTTCTCTAAATCCGTGCTGGATTACAAAGGGGTGGCCATGCCGAGCATTCAGCGCCTTCCATTCTTGTTCATAGGCTTCACCATCTTTTCTATAGAAGCTTCCTTCCAGAACGAACCTTGCTTCACCACTGATGTACCTTTGCAGGTAGGACAACCTGTCAGCCAGATTTATGCATCACCGTTCTATCAAAGCCTTGAAACTAGTGCTCCACTCTAAAAACTTAAGCGGGTCCCCTGTGAAGACTAATGGTTCAGGTGTAGGCAGTCTGGTTAAAACCACTGTGTCATGTAGAGCTTGAACTAGCGATGCTTAATTTTCAGCACTCTTTCTTTCTTCCTTATTATTGCTCTTAAATGTTTGCTCCGCCTTAATTTCTTCATTTGGTGCTGGAGATTAATTGGCCACCTCACTGTACACTGTTCTGCTTTCCTCACATGTTCCCTTTCAAAAGCTACACTCAATGCTGCGTGAAAACGCTATGGGAACATCTCTTTGTTGCCCGGTTGTGAAGCCTGAGCATGACAAACCCGCCGAATACCTTCGGCTTATAACCTGTGCCAGGCATGACGTCACCGAATAAGGTGCACCTGCAGGTTATAAATAGGAGTGAACCRGAAACATCCTCAGGTCAATTTTGTCTGAAGGACGTCCAGGCATGCCAGCAGTGCGGCATCGGAACCCAGCATCTTGTTCCCGCTTTATCAGGGAACAGGCTTACAGTCAAGTAACCCGAGACGTTCCCTTTCAAAAGCTACACTCAATGCTGCGGATAGGAAAAAGAGGCTACAATTTGCACAAGCTCACCAAAATTGGACAGTTGAAGACTGGAAAAATGTTTCCTGGTCTGATGAGTCTGGATTTCTGTTGAGATTCAAATGGTAGAGTCAGAATTTGGCGTAAACAGAATGAGAACATGGATCCATCATGCCTTGTTACCACTGTGCAGGCTGGTGGTGGTGGTGTAATGGTGTGGAGGATCTTTTCTTGGCACACTTAGTGCCAATTGGGCATCGTTTAAATGCCACGGCCTACCTGAGCATTGTTTCTGACCATGTCCATCCCTTTATGACCACCATGTACTCATCCTCTGATGGCTACTTCCAGCAGGATAATGCACCATGTCACAAAGCTTGAATCATTTCAAATTGGTTTGTTGAACATGACAATGAGACCACAGTCACCAGATCTCAATAGAGCATCTTTGGGATGTGGTGGAACGGGAGCTTCGTGCCCTGCATGTGCATCCCACAAATCTCCATCAACTGCAAGATGCTCTCCTATCAATATGGGCCAACGTTTCTAAAGAATGCTTTCAGCACCTTGTTGAATCAATGCCACATAGAATTAAGGCAGTTCTGAAGGCGAAAGGTGGTCAAACACCATATTAGTATGGTCTTCCTAATAATCCTTTAGGTGAGTGTACACTTTATACTTAATGTATTTAGACCAGTTTTAAACATATAAAGTCCTTCCAGTTGGCCACACAGTATGCAGAAACTGATTGTTGTGCTGCAGTGTAAAAAGTTGATCTCTACAGTCACAGTGCATAAGTGTTTGGACATTTATTAGCTGTTCAAAAGAACTCAATAAGCATTCAATGCAATTAAAGCAGCCATCAATAGGCTGGAAAAATTTAATCAGACCCATCAGAGGGAGGGAGTGAGTGAGAGAGAGAGAGACAAAGCAAAAACCTTAGCAGGCCATTTGGTACTTTCTTAAAATTAAAGAATCCGCTGCTGAACTCGGCAAAAGAACTGGACAGAAAAAAGTGGCTGGCACAGAATACTTTTTGTTAAGAAAAACAACATCTACCCAGGTCAAGGAACCTCAAAGAGGGTTTATATCAAGATGCAACCACTGAGAACACTCAAAAACAGAAAGGCCAGGTTAGAGCTTTGTATAAAACATCTAAACCAGAGTTGACATTTGCAGAGACAGATGTGATTTCTGGTTACCCGTTAAACCTGTACAGGGCCTTTGTACTGACTCTGAGCACAGGAGCTCCACAGGGATCATGCTGTATTCCCTGTTCACATATCACACTCAAATATTTTCTTTGAATTCGCTGATGGCATAACCATCATATGCCTCATCATGGATGGAGCTCAGACAGCCTACAGAGATGAGGTCAGTATCTGCCTCAACAACAACAAAACTAATGAGATGATTGTAGCCTTCCGAAGAACACCGGAGGATGACCATGTCCCCTTGTATAATATGTGTGTGTGTGTGTGATGGATTAGCACCCTGCCCAGGCTGTACCCTGCCTCATACCCAAAGTCTCCTAGGATAGGCTCCAGACCCTCCTAGAAGAGGAGATAAAGAAGATTCATTAATTAATGTTCATTTGTCACTTTTTAAATAAGAAGCTAAGCAGTACAAAGACTTTTTTTGGTAGAACCTTCTCCTAACTGTATCCCCAGCCGACCTTCATTGTTTATGAGAGAAAAAAAAAAGAATGTTACTGGAAAGCAACATTGTGTACAGTGTACAATGTGCAATGTGCATCACACACACTGTTTTACTTCACCAGGGTTGTCTGATTCTCACGTGATTCACTGGTTGGTTTGACTTCCTTCTGCTCCCAGAATATTAGAAAGACATCCCATCTTGCAAAAACTTAATCAGTTCCAGTACAACCCTCCATGAGTGCTTATACACAAAAGAATAGCAGGTAGTGCTAGACAGTGAAGGAATTAAAATACCTCAGCTCTTGTGATCTTCTCTGTTGTCATGGGTCTAGCTGGTGGTAGTGGCTAGACCGGCTGATGGTGTGGTTGCCAGGGGCATGAGGGTAGGCATGAAGGCAGAGGGGTTGTTGAAACAGTCTTTTTATTTACAAACTCAAAACAGACAAAAACAAACAAAGGAACCAAAACAACAAACGTAAACTAAAACTAGGGCTCAGGGAAAACACAGGAAAGGATCTGAACACTGGGAACCAGGAGCTGACACTGGGAACCAGGAGCTGACACTGGGAACCAGGAGCTGACACTGGGAACCAACACAGAGAAGGGATGAGGAAACATGAAGCTGGAGCTAACTGAAGACACATAGGGGAACTAGAGAGAGACTGGAGAGACAGGACTGGAGACTGGAGAGACTGGACTGGAGAGACAGGGTTAGACAGGAGACTGGACCAGGGGCAACAGAGACTAGACTGGATTAGTGGTTAGTAGCTACATGGAATACTGGGGACACTGGATGTTGACCTAACTGGGTTAGTATCTAACTGGATTAGTGGCTAACCGGGTTAGTACTGAACTAGGGGACCGGAACTGGAACACAAAAGGCAGGGCACCCATGAGGCTATTCCAAACTAGCAGCTAACCTACTAGCGACCAGAACCACTAGCAGTCAATCCCACTAGAGGCTAGCCTACTGGAGGCTAACCTTACTAGGGACTAACCCTACTAGCAACCCAGGCCTACTAGTGGCTAACCCTGCTAGCGGCTAAGCACTCATGGGGTTACAAAATCTAAACAGATAGGGAAGCTACACACAAAGGATTAAACCAGAAGACAGAACAGTACTTACACAGTACACAGGAGGAGACACAGCCTAGCTAAACATGAACAGAGCAGCTCCATGAATCCACAGACACAAGGAACATCAAGAAAACAAACAATAGAGCCCTCTAGAAAAACAAAGGTAAAATATAACTAAAATATAGACTCAAAGAAACAATCAAAAAGGAATGCCCACATGACGGTAATTCAAACAAACAACAAAACAAACAATCAACAAATAATGCTCGACCCAGTTTCCCAGAACAAACTGCTATTTATAGACACTTTAAAGAGGCACCTCAGTTCAGATGAGCACTCATCACCTGACTGAGGTGCCTTCTGGGAAACTGAGTCGATCAACAGAAACTACAGAGACAGACAGACATGAACAGTGACCTCTAGTGGAGGTTCCTAACATCTGTTAGAATGTTTTTTTTTTTTTTAATGAAAATACTTGAGCAGCTTCCTTGTGACTGACCTCCCTAATACTGTGTCCTCACTAAAAAAAACAAAACCATAAGGTGCATCCTCATCATATCTTTATTCTATTGTCTTATGTTTTAGAATATTTTAGTGTATTTAGTGTTCAAAATGTATGATTTTACCCCAGCGGGAATATGCAAAAATATAACATGAGAATCCTGTCCTAATGCAACACCACCCAATAGGACAGGACATTATACATTATTACATTATATAATTAGCAGTGTTGGGGATGTTACTTTTTAAAGTAACTAATTACATTATAAAAATTACCGTCTTCAAAAAGTAATCTGTTACATTACTGCGTTACTTTCTGATAAAGTAACTAGTTCGAGTACTTTTCCATTGCAGAAAATGAAAACTTATTTATGCTTCCTCATGCATGTTGTTTTAGTCGAGACCTTTATAATTATTCTATCATCATCACTCAGTGAAGTTTGGCCCATAATCTGTTAACTACTAATACCCCTATCTCACCTATGCGGTTTCACCCGTTGGCCGTAAGTACGGTTCATCGCGATTCACCGCGAGTTTCGGCGCTGTGATTAGGTTTATATCTTTCCGCGCGTCGGTCCTCACATAGTCAAACTGCATAGGTGAGATAGGGGTATAACAGCAGGAATAACAGATGGGGAGGGTTATCCGGTGCGGGACTTCGACGACTTTCTCAAAAACACACACACTAATGGATTGGGAATGACTGCTGTCTGGCTCACGGATTACATAAATTGACTCAATAACGGATTACATTTTTGAAAAAGTAATTAAGTAACTGAGTACTTGAATGGCGGACCGAACGCATTAGATTACTCGTTACATCAAAAAACGTAATCCGAGTACTCTAACGCATTACTTTGTAACGTGTTACACCCAACACTGATAATTAGCATCATTGAACTCATGGGGTTGTTTTTACATTGTTTTAAAACTTTACCCTATCAAGCATTATGTCTGATCTTATCACTAAACACTGTCTAGCATTTGTTTGTTTGCTTTTTATTGGACAACTCAGCCACAGCGCTGCACAAGACTCAACTAGACTGATGGAGAGAGAGAGAGAGCGAGGTTATATGTAAAATCATGTCCTCAAAAAAAAAAGTGATAGGTTCACTTAGTGCAAGACGAATCAGTATGCACACACTCCCTTTCTCTTTCAGTGTGCATCATTTCAGAGGATGCATTCTTTTAAAAGACACATTTGAATGCCATTTACATAATTACAGTGCCAATAAAGCTGTCCTATTTCAATGATTCCTCCAAATGCAGCTGAGAAACATGGACAAAGAATTCAAATGTGAATCATTTGCGCCCAAACATACCCCAAAATTTCTTGCAAGCCAGGGAAGAGACCAGAAAAAACGTTGTCAGATGCAGAACCTAAGAATATTAAAAATAACTGTTGTAAAAAAATCTTCTATGATACAAATATATTTTTTCATTAAAAAAAATTTATCATTAAAAAGACAACGTTAACAAATAGCTGTTATACTCCTGTTATATTAATGTGATGGCGAGGGTCGAAACTGTTGGTGGTGCAAGTAGAAAATGCCCTGTAGATCAAATCATCTCATTTCGATTTGGCTTTCATGGTGATGGCCGCAATCCTATAAAGACCATGCAGAAAACTACTTCCGAAGGATGTGGCCCCTGAATTGAGACACACTTTTTATCTCATTTGCTCAAAATGATGGAGCAAAACGTCAATTTCCAGGATATTGTATACAGCCGTGGCTAAAAATTATGAGAACACCACTGTAAGGTATTATAATATGATGATATGGTTTCTATGCTAATAAAACAACTCCTTCATTGCGCTTCCTGACTCCTTATGTGGTAACCCTTACTATAGCCCGTATTCAGATGAATATACATACAAACAGCTCCTGTCTGCTAGAACCCTTTTGTTTAACCAGGAGAATGTAGATGTATTTCTTATCATCTGTCTGCCACCGGTCTCTCAATGACTGACCTGTTTTTTATGTAAGCTGTAAGCCATAATCATAAAAATGTAAAGAAATAAATAGTTTAAATAATTCCGTCCATGTGTATAATAATCTGTATCTCTATAATATATCAGTTTCATTTTTAAAATTAAATTACAGAAATGAATCAACTTTTCAGTAATATTCTAATTTATTGAGATGCACCTAAATAACACTGTACTTGTGTTATTTAGTACATGTAATTACTGTACTTCTGTGAGACATTAGTCCTAATATGCTATACAGTATATATTGGCAACATACAGACTGAAACTATTTTAAACTGACCACCATGAGTAGCTCTAAGCCAGTGGTGAGTGTGTACTGCTGTTACCTTAAATCCAGCAGAGGGTGGTGTCTACAATTAAAAYTGGGCTAATGTGGCCTCTTCCTCACAACCTTCTAGTGAAGAGCTCGTAGTGTTCATGGTTGTGGCTAAATCAAAATGAAAACATTGAATGTTTTGTAACAAGCATCAGTGTAAAGGTTTATGGCAGACATCTTATCCTGGATGACATTTCATCAGCTAAAGCTCATTCTCTGTAAAACCGAACTGAGGTTCTTGCCTGGTGTTTTATCCCGACCAAGACCTTGTGATCTCTTTGGACAACAATCGGATCACCCCTTCAGTCACTCCCCGCAATCTTGGGGTACCTTTGGAGAATCAACTGTCATTTTCCCCACACTTTCTTTGATTTTTTTTTTACATCAGAAAAATTTGCCCATTTCTTTCTCCACAGGCTACTCAGGTGCTTATTCAGACTGGACTACTGCAACTCACTCCTGGCAGGTCTGCCTCTGTCCACCATTCAACCTCTGCAGCTGATCCAAAATGCAGCTGTTATCTAATTTTCAACCTCCCAAAATTCTCCCTACACCACCCTGCTTCTTCGCTCTCTGCACTGGCTTCCTGTAGCTGCCAACATCAAATTCAAAACCCTGATGCATGTCTACAAAGCTTAAAACCGCCCAGCACTCACTTACCTCTCAGTTCTAATCACACCTTGCACTACACCACGTTCCCTCCGATCCTCCAACACTGCTCGGCTAGGCCCACCATCTCTCAGAGATCGGGGAAGACATTCATTCAGACTGTTTTCTGTACTGGCACGTAGGTGGAGGAATGAACATCCTCCAGATGTCCATACAGCTGCGTCTCTGGCAATCTTGAAACGACGACTTAAGACATATCTGTTTCTTCAATACTTGGGTTAATCTCTTCCAAAAAAAAAGTAAATAAATAAATCAACAAAATCTTGACAACAGTGTTTGACTGATGGTACACAGTTAGTAAGCTAGAAACCTAGTTTAAGCATCTATCCATGGAAACATTTGTAAGTTGCTCTGGATAAAAGCGTCTGTCAAATGCCTAAATGCCTTAAAGAGGGTAAATTGTAGAGAGGTGCTGCTAAGCATAAACTCTTGATTAATTGCTCATCAGCAGGTACAGTATAGACCTCTACAAAATCACAAATATTAGCAGTTTGCTAATGTTATGAATGAGTGATGAATTCAAGTTTGATTACTGCAGGTCAGACACCATTAGTCCATGTAAGTCCATGTTCACTGACAATATGCAAATTAATGTAAAAGTTGATACTGTATTTATGTGAATTGTTTTATGAAAGTAAGTTTAAGCTATTCCATTGAACTATTTTTCCATCAGTATATTTTCCATAGATGAACTTGGATGGTGCTAATGTCTTTTATACATCTGATTATATTGTGTTGTTGTTATTGTTTATGAGACTGTTCTGTCCCACCTCCATGCAAAAGTTAGCAAAATTATTAACTTGAAATCAAATGAAAAAGAAAATATATGAATTTAACATGATGTAGATGAATGTAAGACATGTAAAGAACTAGTGATCAGTAGTTGACTGGATGTAGTTCCTGTTTACAGCTAAACAGGAACTAAAGTCACAATAAAGGGACAGAGAGGGTTAGACTTTGTCAGTTTGAAACAGCATCCCTACCTTGAAGATCACTGTTGCATCTCAGAAGGAAATGGCAAATCTCCGGGATATGTGTACACTGCAGCTACTGTGTGGTGAGTTTATATACCTACAAAATGCCAGATAGGAGTAAATTATACAACATTGTTATTATTTTAAATGGTATTCAGGGCTTATTTGAAATTATTAATCTTGTACACTTGTCCAAAATTTTGCAGTCATATACTGTATTACAAAAAAATATCTAAATGTACAGTATCTTAAAACGGTTTCTTAAGTTCAGTTTAATTGTTTAAAACCAAATAGTTGTTTTTATGTGAAAAACACTAAGACAGTCGCTACATAAAAACTCACTGACTAATTTATCGTTACTTCATGTGCTGTTCTTTCAGTTTTCTTTACACCGTGTCTCAGTGAGATCTTCTCAGCAGATGTCAGATCTGTCCATCCTGGAGAGAACATCACCCTGCCCTGTGACATCACTAATTATTATAAGATAGCGTGGTATCGACTGAGATCTGGCAAGGTGACGCTGCTGATAGCTGCTGACCAACAGCCGCTGAAGAAAACCTATGCTGTCGCTTATAATGTAGACAAAATTCATTTTGTTGAAACAGAAAGCAGCAGCAGTTCAGTCAGTTTAGTGATTATTGGAGTTAGAGAAACAGATCTGGGGTTTTATTACTGTACAGGTGGGGAAAAAAAAGTTGAAACACCCAGTGAGATTGGAAACGTCATCAGACTCGACTTTACAGGTTAGTAACATAATTTATCTGATTCCATCTTTATGTATATTCATACATTGTATATAACAATTTTTACTATTTTCACCTGCCATTTTTCATTAATAACACAAAATTCTACCAACACTGATAACAGTTATCTCTCTCTCTCTCTCTCTCTCTCTCTCTCTCTCTCTC
>QMIH01002544.1:1747-12469 GCA_003987875.1 Clarias batrachus | reverse complement strand
ACAGTTCTCTTTAAATAAAATCATACATTTAACAAACTAACTAAAAGGCTTTCATTGGTATGATTAAAAAAATATTATTACTAATAAAGTGTGTGATGATCATTATTTGTTACAGTTGTAGACAAACAAAATTTGACTAAACACAGAGTAAAAGACGGTAGCTATATTTATGACCAAACAGTGTATTCATTCACAGTGCAGTCTGGAAAACATAAGTTAATGTCTGTGCCCATAACAATAATTGTAATCAGGCGTCTGGATTAAGGCGACGAGACAGGAAGTAAGGCTTCTAGAAGTGCTTTGAAATTCGTATAAGGACACACAAAGTCTGGTTCTTGAAAAATCTGTTTTTCTCACTTTATACCTGTTAAATATCAACCATGACCCAATATTTTTATAGTTCACGGGACCTTAGCGGATATATTACAGAGAGGCACAGAGCTGTAAAAGGTCAAAAGCATTTCTAAAGACATGACTGCTCATCAATCGACAAAAAGGCAATAAATATGTGAAAAACTTTTAGGACTGTTGCTAACCTGAAAATGTCTGTCTTTCTTAATGGTCCATAAAAATGTGTCAATAAGAATAAAAAATAGTAGTAGTGGAACAACACTATATAGGAAATCACTGTTATCAGGGGAAAAAACAACACTGAAAGAAATGGTGAAAAAAGAACAACATTCATTATATATATATATAAAACCTGATAAATATTTATAACCTGAAACAGTTTCGTCATCAGGAACAGGCCAAAATTCCTCTTTGTCCTTTTGTCAGTATTGCAGACAGCTACATGAAACGTTACTTAATATTTATTCAGGGTTCACATACTTGTTTCAGCCTGAGCTGTGAATTATTACACCACATGCTCACTAATGATTAAATATTTATTTTTTGCTGTTTGTCTTTTATTAGGTTAGTCATATTGTGTATGTCTCTATACGTGACATAGAGGAAGATCAGATTAAAGTTTATGAATAATTTCTTCCAACCGGACAATGAAATGATAATCAGTGGTTCGTTTTAAAGTCATACGTAACTTTATTGTTCCTCTTCATGCTACTGATATGTGTGTGTGTCATTTAGGAATTTCACCAGCCCCCAAAAATGACATGGACATTGATCATCAGCATCAGGATACCCTGCCGTCTACAGGAGCAGAGTTCTGGATCTTAGTGTGTGTGTGTCCCGTCTCTATCCTAATAAACCTCATCCTCATCTGTGTGTTCTGCTACATATTCAAAGGTACAATTATTTATCTCCATCATCTCTAATTGGGCATCATTGTGCAATAGGGTTTAAAAATGTCCATAAAATGCACTGCTCGATGTGTTTATACATTAAGAATAATATTTTCTCTGAATAAATTGCTACTCCAAACCCACATAATCATCAGTTAACTTATTAATCAAAGTTAAATGAATGAAGCAGTGACAGAAATGTAGGTGTGGCAAATATAAAGTACAAAAAAAAGACACATTTAAGCAATAAAGGCATTGAGTAATAATCAAACACTCATTCACACTGTGTTAGTTAAACTATGTTACTGAAATAACAGTAAACTAACACTGAAATATGAACAAATAAATGAAGTCTGTGTTTTGTTTTAACTGAATGTCTTAGGTTATTTTGTAATGTGTGTGTGTGTGTGCGCGTGTGTGTGTGCATTTTTATTATTTTCCCTTTTAGGAAAGTCACTATCGTCTTGCATCTACTCCACTAAAGCCGTAGCCTCCAATGAAAAGGTACCAGAGCTGAATTGTTATTACTGTGATTACACTTTAATACTATTTCTGCAATTTACTGTATGTGTCAGTGATCACTGCTTGGGAAAGTCCACCCTGAGTTTGCATCCGTATGTTCAGCTTTGATCTGAGCTGAGGAAGACCAAAGAGGAGACTCATGGCTGTAGTGAGAGAGGACATGTAGTAAATGGGAAGAGCAGTTATTTCATGGTGTAATGTGATGGTGTGTTGTCTCTCTCCACAGGAAGAAAACATTCAGTATGCAAGTGTCCAGTACACAAGAGGATCTAAAGCAACTGCGAAGAAAAACACACCATTAGAGTCAGTGATCTACGCAACAGTCGTCCCAAAGTCTCAGCGTAACTGAGCAGCACAAGGTGTCACAGATTTATTAAGCAGCATTAAAAAAAAATTTCTTCTCTTTCTCTCCTCTAATCTGTCTTAAGGAGGAGACTAAATTGACAGTACAAGTTTTAAAAGAAAAAAATTTTGGGCAGTACTTCAGGAATAATTTCATAAATATTACAAAAAATATTTGAAGTATTTATGTAAATTATAAAACGCAGATTAAAATAATTTCAACATAAATGCATAATAAAAGCCTATAAAGGCTTTTATTCACCAAATTAAAAGCTTTAGGGATTCTGGTACAGATTTTGTTAATAATAATAATAATACATAATACCAAATAGTTTGAGTGTAGTACAGGATATTCATAACAATAAATTGTAATGTATTACACACACACACACACACACACACACACACACACACACAATAATGATTAAGGAGAAAATAAACTAATGTGATTCTTGCGGACAGTTTTATTCATTACATATTATATTGATTAATAAAATTAACTTGCATAATAAAAAGCTTCATGATCAAAATAAAATTTATAATCAATGAATGTACTGTAATAACCATGTTGAGGACTTGATGCTAATCTATGTGTAAAAGCACACAAATCAATTGAAATGACTTAAACAGGACTCGATTACTGCTTATACAAATTAAACTGTACCTGAAGACTAGCCAAAAGTATACTATCCAAAAGATGAATGTTTATGAGAGATGATTGCAGAGCTGTCTTCAAGGTCAACATCAGCTATGAATATGTAATCTATTCCATGAATAAAGTATCACTAAGGGCTACATGTGTACAACATGTGGAAAGTATTTTTCCCTTTATATATGATATGAAATAATGTTATGTGGCATGAGGGTGCTCTGGAAGAAAGATTATTTTTTTATTTATTATTACAGTATTATTATTATTTTTATTATTATTATTTTGCAAGATTTAAATTTAGATTTTTGCAATTGCAAAACAAAAAAAAGTACTGGAATACACATTCATTGAGAATTCAGGGCTTCATCAGAACTGCTGGAACACGGCTTAAGTAAAATAAAAAAAAAATGCAAAAAGTGCCTTTCAATTTTGGGTATGTTCTTCATAGGTTTACTTCTGTGTGCCACACAATCAATTAAGCAATGCTTCTTAACCAGATCATTAATCCTGTTTGATCATAAAGATGTTATCTGTACCCATGTTTCAAATCACTGATGTAAATTTCAAGCAATGTAAATTAAATGTACAACTAAAATAAACTTTTTAAAGTCTTCTAAATGTGTTATGTCTAAAATTCAAAGTTTGTATTTCGAAATACAGCCAGAACAAAAAACTGGTACTGGTTACTTTTACCAGGAAAGCTATTTTACTTCCACATCTGTGTATTGTATTAATAACCTCCAGGACTGAACAGGAAATTACACAACCTTCGGCACAAATTGTTCTCTTAATGTTGTAAAATATCAGCAAGAGACTATAAATATGGTATAAAAAAGCTGTGACAGGCTCTGTTCTAGTTGTGACCGGCATTTTCAAGAGGATGTTTGCAGACATACCTACGCAACAGTGCAGGTTTGAAGGTCCCTACTCATTGAGCTGATATGCCTTTCTTAAAGAAAAAGAAAATGAAAGCTCTGTGCTTTGTGGTAAGATTATCATTCTGAAAGTGACTTCATCACCAAATGACACACAATGTTGGTATTTAATAACCATTTTTATTGCGCATTTTCCATTTTGAAGGTATACTGCATTGAGTTTTTGTATCTTGACAATTTGACGGCTCCTTATATATATATATATATTATGATTTTCCCCATTTTTATTAAACTAACAAAACATTTAAAAGTTTTATTTCAGTTAGAGAACAAGCATCATCTTTTGCCATACATGTGTTGGATTTTATTCTAGAATTCATTTTATAATACTTCAATCTTCAATGTTGACAATGTCAATGTTCTCTTGTCAGGGCCATGTTTCATGTCAGTTAGCTAAGTTCAACTGCATGGTTTGGTTATACACAGATCAGCAATGACATTTAGCAGCAGAGGTACAGTAAGTTTTGATCTTGTTTTCCTGAGATGGTCTTCATGTCTTCATCCTGGTGCTTGATAGGGTTTACACTTGACAATACTGTTCTTGTGAGAACTGTTCCAGAACATCTGGTCTTCAAGTCTTAAAAATTGTCTTTTGTTGTTGTTGTTGCTGCTGTTCCTTAATTATCACATTATCTAATGTGTTATTTTAATAGTATTAAAACCTCTAATATTGTTATGGAATGAAAATAATAAATAATAAAAAATAGGTCATGAATTCGAAGGTGTGTCCAAACTTTTCACTAATATTTATTTATTTATTCATTTATTTATTTAAACAAAAATTGCAACAAAGTATTATTATTATTATTATTATTATTATTATTACTATTACTATTATTATTATTATAAACTGAGCTGGCAACTATGGTTATGGTTTGTAAAGATACCCTTAAATTGCAAACACATTTGTATACTTAGGCTTGTGTTATCATTTCTTTTAAAATGCAAATTACAAGGTGATTCAAGGTGGTTAATTTAGGTCAGTTAATTTAATTATTTTGAGGTATGTTTCACAAAGGCAAATGTTCAGCTATTTAATAAAAATTGCTTTGTTTCATAATTTTGAACTCTGTAAATTCAATTAATTAATTAAAAAATAAATAAATAAGAATTTATTCAGGGACTTTCTTTATGCAAATGAGAGTTACAGTGTACAAGTACATCACTTTAAAACATGTGAGATTTTTCATTGGCCATTACGTTCAGCTGTGTCAATCATTTTATGCACACTGAGATAAATGAGCCTCCAGGACTTTGATGTCTTGGTTTTAAAAAAGTTGCCAAAATGTTGTTATTAGTTTTAAATGTGCAATGTTTAAATCAGCACATAATTGTGTGAGAGTGTTTCCCTTCATATTTTTAAAATTTCTCTTTGTGCATGGAGATGTTTAATTAAAACAGGGACCGTCTTCATATTTTATGAGCTTTTATATATACTCTCATCTAGCTGATTTTTACTGTAATGGCCACAGTGACCATACATACATGTGTTAATTCTAAACTTTAAATAAACATGGTGAATCTTTAATTAATTTCACCCATGATTGGCATGAGCCAAAATTTTTAGCTCCTCGCTCACACTGAGAAACATTGCGGCCAAACATGACACTGCTGGTGGCACATTTCCACTGAAAGCATTGGACTCTCTGCTCCTGGACAAAAGGTGAGGAGAACATGAGATTGAGAGATAGAAATGGGAGCTCGAGAGTAGAGGTGGTGCATGGCACGATGTGAACACCAAATTCATCATTCAACATCATATTGATGTTCAAGAGTGTTTTTTGCTGATAAACAGCTTGCAGAGGATCAGCTGCAGATGAACTGCGGTCGATCCCTCTGCACTTCCCCTCTAGTTACGGCCAACTCCTGACATTCAGCCGCCATTATAATGTTGGCTGCTGCTCAACTTGCCGCCTTTACTTTCCACTCTGGCCTGACGCTGACACAGGTCTCTGGCCTAGTGCTGACATGTCTGCTGGACTCCACACTTCCACAGATCCTGCAGTCTCCTCACTTTATTTCATTTCTGGAGAAGTCCTCGCCTTGTGTCTATGGTGTCCCAGAGTTAAGCTCCAACATTAACTAAATCTGTTTCTACGTATACAGTGGAACCTTGGATTACGAGCATAATTCATTCCGGGAATGGGCTCGTATTCCAAAATACTTGTAAACCAAATACAATTCTCCCATAATAAATCATGAAAACTCAAATTATTTGTTCCACAACCCAAAGAAATAAATACAGACAAATAATTAATACAATTTATAATGTAAGAATAAAACAAAGTAACACTCTGAGTGGCGCAGTGGTAAAAGCACTCGCCCTATCTTGACTGGAACTGGGTTTTTGAACTTTCCAACACATTATTAAAACCTGGAAACACAGTGCTGGTATTAACTACAAAGTGTGTGAAAATTAAAGTGGTTTAATCATGGACAGATGACCTTAATTCTTTGTGAGAATGTAATGATGCGGGTCTCAGAGCCACGCGAAAAGGCAAAGGCGCGGCCATTTACGTATACACACAGTTGCCAAGCAACTCCGCAATCAGTGTGAACACACTGCACCTGATGTTTATTTAATGTTTATTTAAGGGTCCTGATACCTTGGCGCATCGTGTGATCATTTAGGTAGCACCAGTAAGATAGACAGACAGACAGACAAAGCGTGCTGTTGAAAGATGGAGGCAAAGTCCAAACCTCTGTCTGTCTAAGATGCCGGTGAGAGAGAGAGAGAAAGTGAGGGAGAGCGGCACATACCAGTTTAACTTGTGCTCTCAGTTTAAAGTGCAGGAAGCAAAACTCTGCCGCTCCTCTAAAATAAATCCTCGGTAAGGGCATAGGCCCTGAGAGGATGTTTAGTTTTATTTTGAGTTTCCAGAGCCCCGTCTGTTCCCGCATAGACTTCGGAGCTCTGTTTATTTTGTGTTTTCAGTTTTCTTTTGTTTCCTTTTAAGTTCCTAATTAATAATTCTTAGTAATTCTTAATAATAAGTCTTCCCGTGCCGGTCATAAGCACGCTCACACACTCCTATTTCATTGACCCGCACTAAAGCCCTGTGTTACGGCTCTTATAATATTATAACATCTTGTGGTGCGGCTCTCCAAGCCGATCATATAACAGAGACAGCTGTTATTTACCAGTGTGTGGGTGCTTTAATGTGCAGTGATTGTGCCTTTTTTATTCCTCACATGATAAAAGAGAGAAGTCTGTGATGAATCAGTTACCAGACATCTTTACGCAATCTAAATAATACATTTTCCATTACCCTGCCTCAAAAGCTTTAACACACTTTATATCAGGACAGAATTTAACATACAAGTTATTCTTATGACAGAAGTCAGTTACTGATTATTTGACCTGAGTAGATGTTCATAGGAATAAACACTATATATGTTCAATCTTTTTTTTTTGTTTGTTGTTTTTTGCTCGTTTCGTTATTGGATTTAGGAGTGCTTATAATTAGACTTATGAAACAGTCACTGGGGGTAAATTCTATATTTCAGTGAAAAATAATTGAAAAAAATAAGCAGAACTCCTGCAGCAAACTTATATTTATTTATTTATTTATTTATTTATTTATTTATTTATTCATTTATTTATTTATGCATTTAAGTTGTTATTGAGTAGCTGCTTCAAATTTTATGAACATTAAACGCAGAAAAACAAACTGCTGAGTGTGAAAACATTTACAGTGTCGACTTTATACTTCAAACTTGAGCTTATTTTTTGCTTTAACTATTTCTACAAATTCTTTAACCGCATGCGTCATTAACGATTAAAGAGTTTGGAGAAATAGTTAAAAGGTTAAAGCTAAAAATAATCTGTTGATCTTTAACGTAATCAGTGATGATATTATTTCAGGTTGAAGCCCACGTACATGTCTGTCTGTCCAATTTATTAATACAAATCAATTCTTTTTTTAAGGTTGAGTATCTTACGCCTTGTTTACACTAAGTTGTACTTCTTTCATCAGACAAATACACTCCCTGTTCGGTAATCGGAGAGAGAATCACAGATGAGAAATGGAAAAAGTAGATCAAATAAAGATCAAATTTTGTCTTAAAACAGTTCCAGCACGTTAAAATTTACTTATACCACTTCAGCACTTTTATTTCAGCGAAAGTGAAAATATGAACTAATCCCAGTAAAAATATTCAGTGTAGCTTTTCTAATTAATATCTACTGGTGCTGGTGTTTGTTTACATTGAGACAGTAGCGCATTAGTAGATTATTTTAAAGTGCATTATTAAATCTGGCATGTAACTGTTCATAATGTCGCCTTTTTGATTTTAGTGCAAAACACTGAGGTCTCAGTTTGTTTGTTTTTTTTAAAACCTGGCTGGATCAGACATGCAGATATACAGACATATTCCTAGCTTGGTTGAAAAAGGTCCTTTCCTGTCTTAGGTCTGACATAGCGGTTTGAGTTTTGCTGTGAACCATGGTTTGTCATTGTTGTATGTTAAAACATTTTCTGGTAAGGATGCATGTATCCTCACAGGACCTGATATATGATGTTACAGAATCTGTGAACTCATTCAGATGCATGGCTGCATCTAAAGAATTTTTGTCTCTGGTAGGGCATGTACTGTAATGTGCTGTCAGAGCTTGATAAGCGTGCCGGCTCGTTTCTCCCATCTGCACTTCTTAAAGCATTTGACCAGCGCTGCTCCACTAGTTACAATGTTCAACAAAATGTTCAAATAATTAAAAACAGGTTAAAGATTGTGTGGTGAGTTTTGCTGCATGTTCAGCAATTCATCCTTGGTATAACTTACTACATTGGAAAAACAAAAAACAGGACAAACTAAAAAAAAAAACCCAGACAACTGGAGAGCTCCGCACCGAGACATTCATCACAGGATGTGAACTTTGTGTTCTCAAAAATAACTTTTTCTATACATGCACTTTCTCTTTAAAAAGGACTGTCTGCATCCTGAAATTTAACTTCTCATTCTTGAAAAAGACGTAATTACTGAATCCTAACTGGAACTCTTAAGGTCCCGTGACCCAGACTGTTTAACCTTGTGTCTTTTTCAAAAATGAGAAGTTCAGGTCTAGAACACAGAGTCCTTTTCAAAGTGAAAGTTCATCTATTATATGTGTGACTAATAATTGTCTCCTTTGCTTGCATCAGGCTGCATACTAAGATTTCCTATGAACAGATACCACATGCAAATGTACCGCATAGGTGCAGAGGTTAAGACTAAGATGTTTCAATAAAGAAAAGAAAACATAAACTAACTCAACATGAAACTATAACTAAGAGAACAAAAAAGCATGAATCATGGCATTAAAACAGTACAGAGCATAAGCAGGTAAATAAACAGCATGGAAAACCAACAGAATAACTGCAAGACAACTCTAAACTGAAAAAGGAACAATTTATAATCAAACTAAATAGCAACCTCAGTTCAGATGAGAGCTCCCATCACCTGATGCACTCTGGGAAATGAAGTCCAGAACAAAACTCTCTCTCTCAGAAGTCTCTGGGCGTACAGCGCCCTCTAGGGGTCATCCCTGACACATAGACCTTGTCTCAGTTGGCTTCGTCAAAAATTACCCCTACACTGTAAAAACCCCAGCTATATTATGAATTAATATTGACCCAATGTTGTTGCCACAACATCTTATAGTGATATTTGTTGAGACAACAGGTAACGCTGTGTACTGTACTAAACGGTTGAGGCGGCTATTTTTTTTTTTCTTTTTTTACAGTGCACCCCACACCACTGTATATAAATCAGAGTCATATTTTAACATTTTATTTCTATCACAAGCATTTATATGAAAATATTTAATAGCTGATTCCATGATTGCAGTTTAAAGAGGTAAAGATTGATAAAACATAACCAGTGTGCAAGTTTTAGATAAATGACTTGCAACAAATATAGAGTGGAACCTCGGATCGCGAGTAACTCTGTTTACGAGTGTTCCGCAAGACGAGGAAAGATTTTTAATAAATGTTGACTTGAAAAACGAGCAAGTCTTGGTTTACGAGTGCCGAGTTTTTTGACACCGACACACACACACCGAGACACACATACCGACACACACACACACACACACACTCTCTCGCCTTTACACCCTCCTCGCTGGCTTTACACAGACACACACACTTTGCTCTACACAGAATCTCTGCTCTGTCACGATTCTTTTCAAAGGTAAGGTGCTGGTTCATTTGTTATTTAATTTTTTTACATTACAGCAGTGATTCCATTAGTCTGCGCTCACGCAAGTGTCATTAGAGAGATTTCTTTTCTCCCTGTTAAAGCAGTGTTTCCATTGTGTGTGTTTGTTGTGAAACTTAAAAAGCGAGGTGGGCAAGGTAGGAGGAGTTTTGCTGTGTAAGACGAGGCGAGGGAAGGGGCTAATTCCACACACACACACACACACATATACACACATACACACACAAATACACGGCACCTGCGTGCACAAATGAAAACACTTATCTGTCAGGATTTATTTTAACTTTTAAAAGGTAAAGTGCAGGTTAATTTGTTTTATTTTTACTTTATATATTGTATTAATTATTTTACTGTATTTGTTTTTTTGTGCTGTGGAACGAATTATTTGAGTTTTCATTATTTCTCATGGGAAGATTTGATTTGGATTACGAGGGTTTTGGAATACGAGCCCGCTTCTGGAACGAATTATGCTCGTAATCCAAGGTTCCACTGTACATATAAATGTACATGAAAGTGTTATTCTTCAGTATGGTAATCTTTTTGATTCCTGCCTCAGGTCTGTTTGCATTGAGTTTGCATGTTCTCCCCATGCTTAATGAGTTTCCTCCCACAGTCTGCGACTCTGTACTGGATAAGCGGTATCAAAGATGAATAAGAGAACAGCACAGGTGTTGTCAATAAACGTCACAATCCCCTGTGGATATCATAGTACTCATTTATGAGACATGCAACATGGTGGATTATTTAATAATTTTTATTTGGCAAACACATGAGTGCCATTGCCTCACATTTAATAAGATCATGGCATTCATCTGTTTATTTTTATATATATATA